>PITA01003810.1:0-133121 GCA_004023965.1 Spilogale gracilis | reverse complement strand
TGTACTGGATATATAATCTACTGATTTTTCCAGTATCTGGAATATTTATGCCTTTACTTTTACTGTTTGTTGTTTCCTGTTTATTCCAATTCATGTTACCTTATTTAAGCACTCATATTTAGTGATATTTATTTATTTGACATATGTAGTTTATTTTCTAGAAAATTTTAACTGTATAAATATACAAGATGTTGGATGAAGTTGGATTACTTGAGGAGGGATTTACTTTTACATCAGTAAGGCTCAGAAGAGAAATAATATTTTGAGACTTTGGACAGTATTCTGGGTTTGAGATTTCTCTGGTCACTCAGTCACAGTGAATTTGCAAAATACCCCTGGTATTTCCCAAAAGTGCTCCTTACTGCAAATTCTCACATTGCATTTTATTTGTAGGTACTGGTTGGAGATGATAATGCTACTTTTATTATTAGTTTGCTCTTAAATTGAGGGCACGGATATTTAAGATACTATCTCCTAGTCTATGTTAAGCCATATTTGTTCCATAAGCTTACAAAGATAAATAACTAATGATTGTGTTCACTAAGTTTGGAAAATTCCCTCAAGGAGGAAATGACTTTAGTGTTCCTTACTACTCTGAGTTCTTGTCTTCCTGTAATTTTTGTCGGAGGATTCTTTATATTTTACCATAGCTCATCATTATATAAAAAGGTGTATTTGCATGATATTAAGCCATCTACTACACTGAGTTTATGGAAATGAAAGTCAACACAAATATTTCTTAGGTTTCTTTTTTCCTTTTTGATCCTTACAATAAGTTTCCTTTGTATGAAACAACTATTTTTAAAATTGTTTTCTGGTTTTACTTGGAGAAGATAAAATACTTATTCTAAAATGCATTTATATATCTACTTTATAAATTATTGACTTTTTTGTGACCTAAACTGTCATTATAACTTTGTAAATTATCCATAGTCTCTCCAGAGAGAACTGCTTTTAATACATGTGTAATAGTTTCATCTTCTTTATTATGATATTCTGTACTTTCCTAAGCTCACTTTCTTTTTTGAGAGCAATATTTTATTTATTTCTTAGAACACAAACAAAACTGACTCCTTTCAGTTCATAGGAGGTTGAATTGTTTTACTTACAAAATATTTCATGGAATGAGTAACCTGGTAGAAAAAAGATTTTTAAAGATTTTATTTATTTATTTGACAAAGAGAAACATAGCTAGAGAGGGAACACAAGCAGAGGGACTGAAAAAGGGAGAAGCAGGCCTCCCACCGAACAGGAGCCCAACGTGGGGTCTCCAGGATCATGACCTGAGCCGAAAGCAGTCGCCCAACCAACTGAGCTACCCAGGCGCTCCATGGTAGCAAATTAAAAAAAAAAATATATATATATATACATATATACACACATATATATGTATGTATATATATATATATATATATAATGCTTCCTGCTACAGCTTTAACATCTCTGACTTCTATTTTCTTCTTTTATCCATTTACCCCATGAAACTCAAGGTTTTTGCCTAAGTTTGTGTGTGTGTGTGTGTGTGTGTGTGTGTGTGTGTGTGTGTTGTTAAAGATTTTATTTATTTGACAGAGAGAAACACAGCCAGAGAGGGAACACAAGCAGGGGGAGTGAGAGAGGGTGAAGCAGGCTTCCTGCTGAGCAGGGAGCCCCTGCTGAGCAGGGAGCCTGATGTGGGACTCGATCCCAGGTCTCTGGGGTCATGACCTGAGCTGAAGGTAGTCGCTTAACCAACTGAGCCACCCAGGCGCCCCTTGCCTAAGTTTTTGAGAACAAAAACTATGTGGAGATATGTGTATTTGAAATAGGTGGGGTGGGTGGACAGAGGTGAGTGAATATGTGTACATGGATTTTTTTTAATTAATACCTTATTTTTTATAAACAATTTTTAGTTCACAGCAAAACTGAGGAGAAAGTACAGAGATTTTCCATATACCTCCTTTCTGCACACATGCATAAGCCTCCCACACTTAAAACATCCCCTACCAAGGTGGTACATTTATTATAACTGATAAGTTGACTCACTGATTTTTTACCTACTTGATCTTCATTTCCTGAGGGGGTTAATTCCAGTAATATACAACATTTGTATTTTTCTTTATTTTTAGTAGTTTTTTTTTTCTTTTTTAATTATGATACATATTATTTGATGCATAAAAACTCATGACTATTCTTTAGAGATAGAAAACTATCATTATCAGGACCACAGGTATCTTTAACATTTTATATTAGTACCAACCTTGTCTGATAATAATAACCTGATCCTCTTATTTTCCTTTCTTGCATCACACATCCAATATTGATCAAATCACTGTGACTAAGTGTGATTTAGAACTCTGACTAGTCTACATGAGACTAGTAAAAATGACTATGAGGGGGAACTGGGGATCTGGAGAATCAGGAAGATGTTCAATTGAGTTTCACACACACACACACACACACACACACACACACACAGAGGTGTTTTTTTTTTTTCAGAAGAATGGATATGGGTTATTTGATAAGCAAAAACTATTCAATATTTATTAAAGCACTAGATAAATCAAGATGGCTAAGGGTAAGTTCTACTTCTAAAATCAGAAAACGTTTGTCAGTTTGGTTGGAAGGACTACTAAGGAATGGATAGGGAGAGGAAAATGGTTTTATTTTTAGGGGGAAAAATAAACAGTAAAATTTTTAAAACCCAATTTCTTGAAGATAGGTAACCTATATACCAATTCATTAAATTCACTTATTTCTTCAAACTTTTATTTTATTATTTTATTTTATTTTATTTTATTTTATTTTATTTTATTATTTTATTTCATAATGTTGATTACATCTTCACAACATAATTTTGAGAAAGTTCATTTTGTCTCTGCCTAATATTCCTGCACTGCATCGGGGATATGAGGGCAAAAAGACCAGATTGCTGAGAGGTGATAACGTAGGAACAGCACACAAGGAAAGAAGGTTGAAAGAGGGAAATGTAGAAGTGATAGAGCTGCTCATCTCTTCCACCTTTCCATCTGCCCATCAGTACACAATTTTGTTTTGTTTTGTTTTTGGGGCTCCTGAGTCTATATCTGCAGCACCAGGGCACAGGGAAAGATGAACATTTTTCAAAATGCTATTATAAAGTCCAAATGAAATCCAGTTGTAGTTATTAGTATACTGGATAAGCTGTTATTACAAAGGCCAAAGAGCAGTAGCTAATAAATGTTAAAGCTTAATGTCTTCCAATTAATATCTGAGTTCTGAAATGACAGTGGGTCCCTGATATTAGTTACTCAAGATCCTTCCCTTATTAATCAGAGCCCCTCAATATACTGTTTCCATTTTATGTCAAAAAAAGGACAATGATTCCATTTCTTAAATCTCTATTTCAGCCATAAGAAAGTTTAGAAAAGATGTTGGATAGCATCCTCCTGGCCTCTAATGGTATGGCATAGAAATTTAGGGGCGCGTGGGTGGCTCAGTTGGTTAAGCGACTGCCTTCGGCTTAGGTAATGATCCTGGAAACTCAGGTTCGAGCCCCGCATCAGGGTGCCTGCTTGGCAGGAATCCTGCTTCCCCTTCTCTCATTCCCTCTGCTTGTGTTCCCTCTATAGCTGTGTTTCTCTCTGTCAAATAAATATATAAGATCTTAAAAAAAAAAAAAAGAAATTGAAATCATGGCTTCCTGTTCAATCCCTTTAGCCTAGGTGTAATCACATGGCTCAATATTGCTAAAATCGAGTTTAAGAAATGTAGTCTTAAGCTGCATGGCCACATATGCTGATACAATTTAATGTCTTTATTACTAAAAAATACAGAAAGATATTGTGGGAAAACCAGTTTATGATTCATCACATAAAACTAAATATTGTAGACAGATCATTAGGTAAATTGCTGTGCTTCTGAGGAGTTATAAGTATATTTGGAAATTAACTACCAATAAATGCCTACCTGGTACATGGAGAACATACAAACACATCTTGAATGAGTGAATGAGTAAATGGCTAAACCATCAAAGACTGGGTTCAAAATGATAATAACAGGGGCACCTGGGTGGTTCAGAGGGTTAAGCCTCTGCCTTCAGCTCAGGTCATGATCTCAGGGTCCTGGGATCAAGTCCCACATCAGGCTCTCTGCTCATGGGGAGCCTGCTTTCCCCTCTCTCTGCCTGCCTTTCTGCCTATTTGCCATCTCTCTGTGAAATAAATAAAGTCTTTTAGAAAAATGATAATAACAGAACATGCTAGACTTAATTTACTGGAAGACTATAAACCAAGATTTGTATTAGGCACTGGGTTAACAAGCATATAAGACATAGAACCTGCTTTAATGTGCTAAAAAATTATAAGGAAGAACTTTAATACTATGCAATTATATATATTTATATAAATACAAAACTAATTATATGTGTGTATATATATATATACATATATATTATATATATTTAATATTTTTGATTTCTCACCAGTTGATATCACAACTCTTCTGCAGGGTTTAAATCCTACCTGCTTACTTCCACGAAGAATCGCAGGTAAATTTGCTGTGATGCATGCACTTCTTTTCAGCCTTGTGTAGATCCATACATACATTATTAACCAAATTCATGAGTCTGATATACAAGCAGAATGTTAATGTATTTCTTTGCAATAAAACATTCTTGCCACACAGACCACAAGACTCAATAGTGACATGATGAATGTATTTTCTGTTTAGGAAAGCTTTGCAGGAAGGCAAGTCACAAAACAGGTTGCTTCATGAACATGAAATCTCAGAACTGCATGAAACAAATTGAAAATTTAACATCTGTAATAGTTAAATACATTCATTTTACCACAGAAGTTTCCTCACCAATGAGACTGGGATATTTGTAAGAATTTGGCACAGACTTCTCCCACGAGTGCTTTAGAAATGGTGTCAGCTCTCATTTTACTCCCATATACTGTTTTTTTTTTTTAATCAAACCAATGGTGATCAGTGCTGTGCCATCTCAAACCCAGCTCTGAGTTTTGATTGATATATATTCTACTTAGATATCCTATTTTTTTTTTCCAGCAGGTAATTATGAAGCCATCTTATTTCCTCCAGGTGATTTGGAATGTTCTTTTAAATCTTACTGTGTTAATTTCATCATAAAAATTTACTAAAATGTATTAAGAATTACATTAGTTTAATCCTTGGATATTTAAAGTACAAGGCAAACTGGATCAAATACTACATTTAATGTACAATAAATATTATAGAAACACAGAGGAGAGAAATGTATTTGATTAAGGAAATCAAGAAAAGCTCTTTATATAAACAATTATGTTCGAATGGGGCTTTGAGGAAAGAAGATTTCAAAAATGGAAAAATTGTTAAGGACAATTTAGGTCAAGGAACCTGTGCAAATAGGCAGAAAAATTACAAGGCATGTTTATAGAGTGGTAAGTAATCTGATGTGCCTAGAGGACAATAATGTTTTAATATAAAATGACATTAGAAAAAATTGTAATTGTGTGAGATAACATGATAAAATATTATCTTCTTACTATTATAATTTTAATAATGATTCAGGACATGGATTTGTATTGATCAAAAAGGAAAGACTTTAGAATCAATGAGTTGAACATTCTCAATGTGTGACTGAAAAGCATAAAATTAATAGAAAATGATATAACCAAAGAGTTGCTTATCTAAAGATATTATTCATAAGGCATCTGAGTTTCATTTTCTCTTTTTCCTTCTCTTCTTAATATGATTATCAGGCTTCCTGTAAAAAACAGCATGCTAACACACAAGATTGTCTAGATCTATCATAGAGAACCATCTTTTCTTCAATTTAAAATGTATTGCAGCTAAAAAAATATCCTGAAAAGGAGACTTTAAGTCTCTCTGATAGAGACAGCACCCTTCCTTCCCATGAACTCCTAAATATGATATTAAACTCGATAAATGGAACTTTTCTGCAGCATTTTATCAAACCAACAGAAGTTGCCTTGTTGAGGCCACTCTATTATTACTAGCCCATACTATATGCAAATGAAATACTGTGTATGTGGTAAGAATAAAAGACAAAGAGAAATATAGCCCGAAACCTTTTGATTAAAAAGACTGTTAAAAATTGAAAAGTATAGTCTGTTCAATGGCAATTTATCTCCGTAAGATATTACATTGCAACAGCAATCAGTTGTTTAAGATTGGTTTCCAGACATGGTGCTCAGAAATATATTATGGGGAAATGTTTGAAAACATATTGATATTATGTAGGGGCTCAAAAATCTTTATCATTTAAGACATGTCTCTCTATTTCTTTTCAGGCTCCTTAGAGAAAGATCATAGGTATACATGATGCCCAGCTCAAGTGACATGACTTTATAGCCTAAGCTCCACAGGGCCTGGCAGAAGCTAGTTACCATGTTACTCTTCTCCAAGTGCCAGAAAAACACAGGTGTAAGGCCACAACTGGTAAAACTTCACAAATGCCTCCATTTGACCTATTTGTCTGACCGTAAGATGACCCATCTCAGACACCTCAACAAAATTTGTCTGGCAGAGGATTAATTCTGGAAACTCTTTATCCATCAAAAGCATGGGTTATGTGTAGTTCTGAAAGTTTGTATATAGCGTTGTCTCTAGGCTGATTTACAGCAGCTTCTGGAATGCCACTCTCAAGTATTCAATTTCCTTAAGAATATCATTTTATGAAATACTAAGAAAGGAAAGCATAAAGAGGATTCTACTAAAGTACAGATATTGGTTTCCCAAGTTTCAATGTCCATGTACATCTACTTGAATACTGTGGATGGAGGAGATGGGGAGGAGAGGAGGAGAGAGACTTCATCTTTGTATAGCCTGTACCAAATGACCTTCTTTCAGAACTGACAAAAAGTACCTAAGGGGAGGAAAAAGATGTAGAAAACAGAAGGCTAAAATGTAGTAAATAATTTAAAAAAACTATAAGGAAGTTTTTAATTAAAGTCCCATGCAAATTTGTTCCTAGACTCCCAAACAAATCCCGTGAAGTGGTTCTGTTTCTTGACTTCTTACCCTGCTGTGAACAAATCTGCACAATGTCAGTAAGAGAAGGGTTAGATAAGGGTGTTGTGGCTGAATCTGAAAAATAAATAAGCAGATGTTATGGAGTCCTTTAGAAATCTGGATTACTGTAAGTCATTATACCATGTTGGGACCTCCTGGCGCCCGCTAGTTTGCGGCCATTAGTGGAAGTCAGCTGGGGTGGCCTCTTGGGCTTCTCTGGAATACTTCCCCATATGTGACCTAGCTGAATCTTCCTGCCTCGGGTCTTAGCCCGCAAGCAGACTGGCAAACTTAGCCCCACCCAGCAGTCCCACCTGAAATCTGCCTAAGGCCTTAGTGATAGCCACTAATGAGCTCCTATTGGCCCCTGCTACTTCTTTTACTCCCTCCTTTCCTCCCTATGTAACTGTGTCTCTGATACAATAAAGCTGAGATTGCTGTGCCTTCACGGCTGACTCAACTCCCAGCTCGGTGTGGTTTCTTTCCCGGTTTCAGGGGGGTGGCCAGGCCGTTGACACTTACCATCTCACTCAGCCCACAGAGGATAACAGGCTGGTCCAGTTATCCCTTCCCTGCACCAGTGTTGCGGAGAGAGCAACAATACCAGTTCAGTGAAAAAATGACATCCAATTGGCAAAAAGTTGATCATTTCTTCTTTCAATTACTATGACCATAATTTTGCTAGTATTCATTCTCTGGAGACACAACAGCTTGAATCACCAATTTTGGGGCTACACTCTTATATCCTTTCCATTTAACAGGATTGCTGGTAGTTCTATAAGAAGCATGTCTGCACAGCAGCATTGGTGGCTTAGGAGAAACCACCTTTGATCATACAACAGTGCAGTAAATGAAAATTACAAGAAATTGCTTCTTTATGTGTAGGTTAATGATAAAAGGAATGGTACTGAAGCATTAGGTATTCTTTAATAATGATAATAAGCACACCTTAGTACTCATACATACTGGGTACAATTCTAAGTACTTTGTTTTTAATACTCACAAAAATCCAGTTAGATACTATGCTCACCAAAATTTACAGATTAAGAATTTGGTCACTACGAGTTTAAGGAACTTGTTCACAGTCCCACAGCTAGGTGAGAAAGTGAAAAATTAAACCTGGAGAGTCTGAATCTGCAGGCTTTATATGTTACTACATAGTGAAATCCACTGACACTTATCACTATTATTTCTGAAGGCAATTTTATAAATAGAAAAACCTTAAGATTTTCACATGTAACAATGTTTTCATTTGAAATACTAGCTTAGTCTCTAATAAAATAAAATAAAATAAATAAAATACTAGCTTAGTCTCAACAGAGAGTAGTTTTAATTAATCAATTAACTTCAAGGCAATTTGTGTCACTAAATTTGAAATTTATATTTACACTTATTGTGTGTTACTTTTTCAAACAAGCAATAACTAGGCAGCAAGCTTTAGGAAAAAACTGTCATTTCTTATGTGGCTACTTCAACTGTCTGCAAATACAGTGCGACTCATCTCCTGACCGTAACTTTCTTGTTTTCAGATGGCCTTTTTTCCAATTGATTTTATTTACTTTCAAAGTGACATTTCAACAGAGGTATCCACTCTCATTTCCACTCTCCTTTGACATTTCTGTGACTTAGAGTGCAAGGAGCTCCTTGCCAAAGACTTGCTAGATTGATGTTGGGAGGAAGAAAAACAAAATCTGCAGATAGCAGATGTTTCTTTTCTTCTTGTTGTGCCTATTACTTTGAAAAACTGACACTGCTTAAAAACAGATTTCAGATGTTCTGTCTTTTTGGCAGCAAGAGTGGATGTGTTGCCCAACTAGGAGAAGTATAAGTATTGTCTCAAAAGGCAAACTGAAGCTGGAGGATGGAAAAATGAATAAACTCGGGAATGCTTTGCTTTTTATCACCTCAATGAACAATTTAATGCAAAAAAACCCAAAAACCTGAAGTTGGCTGGGTCAGTACCTTAGTTACACATTTCATTTTGACCTTGTCAAGGTATGGCTAAGACTTTGAGTAATACCTGTACTAATTTTTATTCTTTCTTATTTGATGAGTGGTTATGGATATTTTTCATATCTCAAATACAACTGGTTAGAGATATTTGGGGAGGCACATTTCTAAGTCATAGATGAATAATTCAACCCAAAGTTATTATAAAACTGTTACTATCATAAAAAAAAAAGACACCAATCAAGTTTCTGTTCACACATAATGGAGCTTGTACAAATTATTAAAAATAAGGCCCTCTCCCAGGTAGATTCATTGAAGAAAAAAAATAGTTTCCCCTATGGGAAAACAAATTATGAAAGGGCACCTGTGCTTCCATGCTAAATGCAAACCTATACAGAACCTTGAGCAACTAAGCACGGGCTGGCTTGAAGTCCCTACTTGATCCCTACCATGTACATTTGGACAGGGCACCAAGGGCACCCACAAAATCTGTATCTCTGCAAATAGACTAAAGCATTTATCCAGACATTTTTCAGAATCTCCTGATATAATATTCTTATGAAAATTGCCCATTTTCATGTTCTAGTGACCTCAAGCCCCAGAATATGGGTTCACATGGACTATGAATGGCAAAACCATTGACAATTTGAGACTTAGTCAAGAACACTCAAGAATGCTAGAGTCTTGAGGCATCTATCATCCATCTTCCTTCAGATTCCACCATTCTCCCAGACTTATCTGATGTGAGGGATTTTGCTAATAGATCAATTTGGGTTATGGACTCTGTTAAAGCATAATTTTAAAGAAAAAATTGCATATAATTCTTCCTTTGCATTTGTCACATAAGTAATGAAAATACCATTTCTAGGAATGGAAATCTAAGACTGTCTTCTTAGGCTATATTGTAGGATTAGAGTGACTTTTTTTTATTTATGCAGGTAAAATCCTGGTAGGTGAAAGTGTAATAAGAAATCTTGGAACATTGATTGCTTTTACAAAATTTGCCCTCTGCCTTGGAATGCAAAGCCACTTTTGAGAAATGGTGGATACTTTTTTCATAAAGGCTCAGGATCTTATGGGAAACATAGGATGGAATCACCAAACATCTCATATTTAAAGTTAGAGAAAAGAATGGGATTTTGGCAAGGCATTGAAAATCTGTGCCAGGAAGTCTTAAAAGACAAAGAAATAAACTTCTATTGAAGAAAAGACAATTCTCCGTTGAAGAAGTAGTTTTAAAAATATTTTAAGTAGGGGTGCCTGGGTGGTTCAGTTGGTTGAGCAACTGCCTTCGGCTCAGGTCATGATCCTGGAGACGCGGGTTCGAGCCCCACATCGAGCTTCCTGCAGAGCAGACTTCTCTCTCTCTGTCCCTCTGCTTGTGTTCCCTCTCTAGCTGTGTTTTTCTCTGTCAAATAAATAAATTTAGAAAAATATATATTTTATGTAATTTTGGTAGTGTATTGTTTAAAGAAAAATGTTTGACTATTACTACAACTTGAGAGAAGCTAGAAGCACCTGCCATCTTGATATCTGAGCTTTTGGGAAAAGTAATTGTGCATGTAAGATATAAGAAAATTTCAATTTTGCAAACATGGAATGATTTCCAAATAGTTCTGCTCAAGAAAATAGGCTACCAGTGCTGTCCCTGTAGTAGACAAATCATTCTTGAGAGTATGCCCCTCCATAACAATACTGTGGGACTGGGAAATGAAACAGAAGAAACGAATTTATCAGAAAATAAATGTCTCTCTTTTTGCTGTATGAGGGCAAAATAAACCTTCATTTAAGATTTTTAATAACTTAATTAAGATTTCTTTTAGGGGAGCCTGGGTGGCTCAGTTGTTAAGCATCTGCCTTCAGCTCAGGTCATGATGCCCGAGTCCCAGGATTAAGCCCTGCATCTGGTTACTTGCTCACCGGGAAGCCTGCTTCTCCCTCTCCCACTCTCTTTGCTTGAGTTCCCAATCTAGCTGTGTTTTGCTCTGTCAAATAAATAAATAAACACTAATTAATTAATTAATTAATTAATTAATAAAACAGTGCTGATGGTGAAGGAAATAAGATACTTCCCATTAATAATGTAGGTAATGACAGGTAAAGTGATTATTTGGAAAAACAAGAAATGTGGCTCTATTTACCCCAGATTAATAAAGCAAGTTATGAGAAATATAAAACATCTATCATTATCTCTATAAATTGTGTTTTTATTGTTTTAAAGTTTTTATTTATTTGACAGAGGGAGAGAAAGATCACAAATAGACAGAGAGGCAGGCAGAGAAAGAGGGGGAAGCAGGCTCCCCACTGAGCAGAGAGCCCAATGTGGGACTTGATCCCAGGACCCTGAGATCCTGACCTGAGCAGAAGGCAGAGACTTAACCCTCTGAGCCACCCAGGCGCCCTTAAATTGTGCTGTTTTATTTATCCTGTTGTTCTACAGGATCACCAGTAACTATGTCTATTTTGTACCATTAACGTATTCTATATGATTTTAAAGAAATAGAAAATTAAAAAAATTGCCGGGAGCCGGCACCGGCAACAGTCAGTCAGGGTTCCCAGAAGGTGGTGACGGAGTTGGCGATAAAAGAAGAGTGGTGTGGGGATTTCCTCTTCTGAAAACTGTGTCTTCAGGGTTCTTTATTTAAAGCTTTTTAGTTACATCAATCTAGCTTTAGGCAAACAGTTTTGGTTCTGTTTCTTTTGCTCTCTGCTTCTCTGTTTCTGTTTCTCTCTCTGTTGCTGTCTCTCACTGCCTCTGTCTCTCTGTCTCAGTCTCTATCTCTTGCTCTCTGTCTTTCGCTTCACTCTCTCTTGCCTTTGCCTCTCTCTGCGCAGGCTCTCTTGTCTTTCTCTTTCAGTCTCTCTCACTTTGCTCTCTGTCTCTGTCTCTGTCCCATCTCTCAGTCTCTCTTGACTGTCAAGGGTCCCAGTCTTTAATGATTCCCAAGTGAGGAAGTTGGGTGGTGCAGTTAAATCTTTAACTGCTTTTGCACCCACCCTAGAGACGGGATTAGTATTGTTACTGCTAGGTACAGAGTGGTTGCTTAAACTCACAGAAGTTGAGACCATTGAGGCAGAGGGATCAAGGAATACAGATAAGAGATACAGAGATATGATTACCAGGAGGAGGATTAAATGGAACTATATGCCTTGGGTAAGCACACAAAGGACATATTGCCCTGGCCCACAGGATAAGTGGCTTTCTGGATTCTAAGTGGGGAAAGCCCAGAGGAGCTTTCATTCACATTCACGGGTAACTCCACCAAAATTCCTGGTTTCTTGGGCATGGTGGGAGGGGCGGATCACGCACCCTCCCCGACAAAAAATGGTATTTCTGTGTTTGGTAAGAGAATCTCTTAGAATCAGATTTTACTCTGGTACAAAGAGGAACTTGGCATGGTCCCTTTTGTTATTTCATTTACTGCCATCCCTTCTGTCCCCCCACCCCCATGTTTCTGTCCTAAAAAAAATCAATCAACAAGTGAAAGATTTTTTTTTAAGATTTTATTTATTTGACAGAGAGAGAGATCCCAAGTAAGCAGAGGGCAGGCATAGAGAGAGGAGAAAGCAGGACCCTGAGATCCTGACCTGAGCGGAAGGCAGAGGCTTTAACTCACTGAGCCACCCAGGAGCCCAGCAGGTGAAAGATTTAATGAATTCTGATTGTCAAGATTTTCCCAAAAATCCCCACACAAAGTAAACTAAAGTGAAATGCTAAAATATGTATGGTACTCTTCTTGATTTGGGGGTACTAATTAGTAGAGTGTGATATTCAAGGAAAAGACAAAATCATTCATTTAATTATTACCATTAGATTCTAAATTTAAGCCTAATTGAAGCATTGGATGTGTTTCAAGAAAATGTAATATTAACATCACATATGTGTGCATTTAAGTTGGTATGGATGTATTTACTGAATCTTATTGACGATGTATTGAAGAACAATTATAAAGTGTAAAACTATCAGTTCAACCTTATTAAGCTTTAAACTCAAAGTCTGTTGAATCTCATGTATTTTATTAAATCACTTGTAACAGCTTGCAAGATGGAAATATATGTTTAATGCTATAATGTAATCTACCTTGGAAATATTCTAATTAAAGACCAAAATATAGCATATGCAAACATAAATTTAGATTTTGGTGGACCAAATCTATTTTCCAAGAATTAAAATATTTTCCAAGAATTAACAATTTAGATTTTGGTGGACCAAATCTATTTTCCAAGAATTAAAATCTATTTTCCAAGAATTAAAAGTTGGAATTAAAATATTCCAACTTCAACCTAAACTCACATTGTTATCTGAAGCTTGACACTTGAGTGTTATGAAAATTAGTTTTTCTTCATGTAAACTGGAAAATAAAATTTACTTAAATAATACTACTGTAAGTATTAGCAGGGCCAAAATGAACTGTACAAATTTTGTTGAAATTATATATAGATGATATAAAAATACAATTAATAGATAAATTAAAGATTACTTCAGTCAAGTGGAAATTGAAAAATACAAACAAATCTCAAATGAAAGAATATGGCACTAAAGATATTATAAAAATATAGGTAACTAAAAAGGGTAAATTGGAAGTCTATATATTTAAAAAATATAGTAGTTGGTAGAAAACGTACAAAGCATATCACATACTATAGCTCAGCAATTGGCACATGGTTGAGGTATAGTAAATATTAGATGAATGAGTGAGAAAGCTATTGAATCAAAAAATAATTGAGGTGTTCATGCCCGGGAGCAATCAGAGAGGACCATGGACAAAACTGCAAGATAAAGTAGACGTTTTGTTGGAGGCAGTAGAAAGAGATAATGGAAGAAGTATTAATGAGAAAGAAATGGCTGGGAAGTTAGGGGGGTAAAAAGTTACTGGAAGAAGGTAGTGTCACGAAGCAAGTACACTTTATTTTATTTTATTTTTTTTGTAATATTAGAAAATATTCAGCATTTTTAAAAAACCAAGGAAAAGTTTCCTGGGGAGGAGTTGACATTCCAGAAGGAAGGGATTAAAAAGCAAAAAAAATATTTGTCTTCAAGTATCTTCCAAAATTCATATTTCATCATAGCACAAGCAAAGTTTTTTGTGTGTGTGTCTGGATACAGAAAATAACCATTTGCTGACTTCTTGGTATATGGAAAATTACTGAATTGGATTTTGACTTTTAGAAGCACGGAATTTGAAAAAAAAACATGAAATAATTCTGGGGGGAGGGCAGAGAGAGAGAGAGGAAAGAAGAATGAACTCCTGAGGTATATGAAATGGAATGAAACAAGTCGATTAGTAAGAAACCATGAAACAGCATTTTGAATTACATCATGGGTACTCCATTAATAAATACATAAAAAATTCATTCCAAATCTACACAAAGAAAAATAATTTCCCTTTTTCCGTCTTTCTTTCTTCCTTTCTTCCTTCTCTCTCTCCTTCCCTCCATCCTTCTTTGTTTCTTTTCTTGTCTTTCTTTCCCTTTCCCTTTCCTTTCTTTTCTTTCTTTCTTTCTTTCTTTCTTTCTTTCTTTCTTTCTTTCTTTCTTTCTTTCTTTCTTTCTTTCTTCCTTTCTTTCTTTCTCTCTCTCTTTCTCTTTCTTCCTTTCCTTTCCTTTCCTTTCCTTTCCTTTCCTTTCCTTTCCTTTTCCTTCCTTTCCTTCCTTTCCTTCCTTTCCTTCCTTTCCTTCCTTCCCTTCCCTTCCCTTCCCTTCCCTTCCCTTCCCTTCCCCTTCCCTTCCCCTCCCTTCCTTTCCCTTCCTTTCTCTTCCCTTCCCTTCCCCTCCCTTCCTTTCCCTTCCCTTCTCTTTCAAATCCTTCCTTCCTTCCTTTCTCCTTCCTTCCTTCCTTCCTTCCTTCCTTATTTGCTGCTGTTCCCTTGTTGAGAGAGATAAGAATGGGAAAGATGCTGCCAGCTGCAGCAACTATCTTGCAGCTGCGAGTAGGGCATCACCCACATATCCATGATATGTAATGGGTGATGGGGTGTTCTGGGAAATTGGTGGTTTCTCTCAGTCATCAAATCAACAACTGAACATAGACTTTGGAAATT
The DNA here is from genome assembly GCA_004023965.1 of Spilogale gracilis. Lineage (NCBI taxonomy): Eukaryota > Metazoa > Chordata > Mammalia > Carnivora > Mephitidae > Spilogale > Spilogale gracilis. The sequence goes on along the minus strand of PITA01003810.1, from coordinate 118,137 downwards.
AAGTAAACAATAAGTATAATTATGGTTTAAGCCAATTTTATGTCTTTATGTAGAGCCAAATTTTCCCAGATGGTGTACATAAATTATATTTGCATATTATTTAAAAAGTAAGTGGTTTTTTGGCTTTAATGGAAAAAATTTTTTGAAAAATAACCTGTCTAAAATTCAGTTCTGTGAAGAAGACAACATAAAATAATTTAAAATGAAAAACTTGAATTCTGTCTTAAGGTAATTAAAAACCATTGACAAATTACACATTTAACCAAATGTTTTCATGAAGTAACCACTTTGAACCATATTCTCTTTTATGTCTAGTTGACAGAGAGTACCAAACAAAGAGACAAAAAAAAGTTAAAATAACATATGTATTTAGATAGTAATATGCATTTCATAGAAGATGCACGTAAATAAGATATATGATAACATATTGAAAGAACGAAACTCAGCAGCAAAATCAAGTACCTTAGTAAACCAAAAGAAGACAAAAATTATCTCCTAAATAGCTAGGAATTATACAGTTTTAGTAATTTTAAATGCTATGGCTGCTAATATAGCAAAACCTTATTTCATTATTAGTCTTGTACCAGAACTTTGATAGAGTATTAATGCCACTTCAGATTTTGTATCATTAGGCAATTCAGTGTTTGAACACACACAGTGTCAACATGATACATATCTATAAATATGGAATACAACAAAGCACTTATGCTGTGAATAATGATAGCACTGAATTATGTTTTCAAAATCATTTATTTCAAATCATCAGAAAATACACACTCTAGAATATACCCATAAACACGTTACTGATGTATTAGAACTCTTAAGAATAATAAACACAGTAATAAAAATTGACAAAAAAACATTAAGCTTAATAGCAAAAAATGAACTGAACAATTTCCATTAAGCCTTTCATTGAATATTAAATATGAAAATATTATCTTATTATTATTATAATTTACTTTAGTAATTAATATCCATTTTCTAATGTCATTAATTGCAGTGCTGAAATAGATTGCTTTTTTTTTTTACCTCCTCAGAAGTCATCACTCACAGGACCCAAGGTAGTAAAAATGAGAATAATGAAAAGTGATAGAAAAGAATACACATATTTTGCTTTCACGGTGAAATGATTTTCAAGAACAACCATGAGAAAGCCCCATTCGTTTATTACTGTTCTGAAAGAGTAACTGACTTCATTTGTCTTTCAGAATGAGAGTAAGTTATCCAAGCTGCAAGAAAAGCTTGATAACTACATTTTCCTCACCGATTCCCTCAGCTAAATTTGGGTCTTTGCCGGGACATTTTTGGCAGGGGAAAAAAGAGCCACCTCCATCAGAGTGGATGGAACAGAGCTGCAGAACAGCAGCATGTCCCAGGTGAAAACAAGGGTAGAACTATTCTGACACAACTCACTTGAGCCACACTGAAAGTCTTGAAGGTACTCTTTTGCTAACAATGTTTCTCTAAATGAGACATCTTTTGCTAACAATGTTTCTCCCTTCCCTGATAATCTACTATTTGTCTTTCTAGACATAGCTCATAAATAATTTTTATGAGATCTTCCACTAATTTTTAGCTGAGTTAACTGTGTCCCTTAGTTAGGCTTTCATAATCCTCAGGTCAATCTCTATTTCTTTCATTCATTCATTCATTCATTCATTCATTCATTCATTCATTCGTTTTCCATGCTCTGCAATGCAAAACATTCTTCATCCAGTTCAAACCTGTGAATCTCCCTGTTCCCCTATAAACAAATAAATATTCCTCAACTTCTACTTCCCCCCCAAAGATAACTTGGCACATATCTCACAGAGAAATTAGATGTTATCCTATTCTAGTGCTCTAAATTTCCTGCTACCAGATAAAACAACCACCTACAAACACACCCAACTGTCCTTCCACCTCCGTACAGTCAATCTGTACCTTCACCTCAGATCCATCTGGTCTCAGGAACCCTATGCTTTTGGCTTAATTCTCTTTTTCCTTTGAATTCAGCTTTTACTCTTACCTTGATCATTCATATTATCAGTTAAATATGCTATTGCATTGATACATACATAATGACCTGTGCCAGTCACTATGCTCACATACATATTTTTGTCATCATATGATTTGACCGCTAAAAACTATTTGCTATTTTTCAACATTCCTTTATCTTGAAAGACCCCCTTCTCATAGGCTTCTGTGACTATAATATCATAGTTTTCTTATTCTACTGTCTTTTTGGCAATAAATTTCTGATGTCTTTTATAGGTTTATACTTTGTGTGCATCCATTTGATATTGGAAATACACAAAATTCTGTCTTGGACTCTCTTCTAAGCCCTATAGTAATTTCTTCTATGCCCTGTATATAATTTAACACACTTGCTTCAGGTCTAATCTATGAGATAACCAACCACCTTCTTGATATTTCCACTCGCATATTTCAAAAGTACCACAAACCAAACAAGTCCAAAAAGTAACTAATAATCTCGCTTTTCTTTGTCAGCCTCCCAAACAGGGCTTATTTATATGGTATTTTTATGGTAATGAACAGAGCCACTGTTCATTTCATTTCAAAAGTCAGAAACTTGAACTTTAACTTTCCTTTTCATGTTTACTAACTTTATTATAAAAGATATTGATGGACAGCCAGATGCTGAGGAACATAGAGTACGTTCTGGAAGGGTTGGGAGAGATCCTGAGTGGAGGAGCCTCTATCTCTTTGGAACTGAGTTGTACCGTGTTCTCAGCACTTGGATGTGTTCACCAACCCCAAAACACATCAAATTTCATTGTTTAAGGATTTGTTTTTGAAACAGTTCTTCCTCTCTCGGCCCTCTCTATGTTAATCTGTCAGTAATCTTATGATATTTACATCATAAGTATCTTGTAATTCATTCATTTCCCTCCATCTCTTTCCCACCCAGTAGTTTAATCTACTTTTGTTTTCCATCTGGACTACTACTTCTTCTTTTTTTATTTTTTTTTAAGATTTATTTATTTATGGTACACTTGGGTGGGTCAGTTGGTTAAGTGTCTGCCTTCAGCTCAGGTCATAATCCCACGGTCCTGTGATGAGTCTTGCATTAGGCTCCTTGCTCAGCAAGGCGCTTCTCCTTCTTCTTGCTCTGCCTGCCACTCTCCCTACTGTGTTCTCCCTCTCTGAAAAGTAAATAAATAAAATCTAAAAAAAATATATTTATTTATTTATTAGGAGGGGAGGGACAGAGGGACAGAATCCTCAAACAGACTCCCCACTGAGCACAGAGTCCAATGCTGGGCTTGATCCCATAACCCATGAGGTTATGACTAATTCTACAACCTTTCATTAGTCTTCCATTTTCTTTTATCTTGTCTCCACCCTTCAGACACAATGATAGTTTGTAAAATTTACAACTCTAATCACATTAGTCCATACTTAAAATCTTTCTGCTTTTTAGGAGCCAGGAATAAGCTCAATACCTGTAAATCAGTATATTCTCTCTTGTCTGAACTGACTTTATTTTCCTTTCTTTTTTTAGCTATTGTGTCTTTTTTTCTTCTAGTTTTATGGAGGCATATTTAATATTTAAGAACTATATATTGCTATGTGCATCTTGTTACAATTGGACATATGGATACATTTATGATATCATTACTGCACTTAAGGTAATAAACACATTCATCACCTTCAGGAGGTTATTTGTATACCTTGTATGTGTGTATGTGTGGTAAGGAACATTTAATATGAGATCCACTCTCTTAACAAGTTTATAAGTACACAACACTATTATTTGAGTTATCTTATTCTGATTTCCCCATTCTTGTTTTGGACCACTCTTCTCCAATTTGTCAGAGCTCTGGTGACACTGGAATCTTTCTGTTCATCATATGTACCATGTCTCCTTTTTCCACATGCAGTTTCTTTTGCCTGGGACATCCCTCTTTCACACTGTATTCAATAAATCCCCATCCATCCCATACATAATAATTCAATGACTATATCTTCAGGAAAGCCCATCCTTACTCAGATTATTAAGTCTCCTTGGCAGTAAGGTTGTCCCCCACTTATCCATGTTTTGTTTTCCCTGGTTTCATTTATCTATGGTCAACCATGGTCTATAAGCAGATGATCCTCCTTCTAACCTACTGCTAGAAGATCAGTAGTAGCCTAACACTATGCAATGATGTATATGACATTCACCTCATTTCATCTCACCATGTAGGTGTTTTATTATCTCACATCACAAGAAGGGTAAATATAGTACCAGAAGATATTTTAAAAGAGAGAGCATAGTAACATAAATATTATTACAGTATATTGTTATAATTGTTCCATTCTATTATTAGTTATTGCTGTTAATCTCTTACCATGCCTAATTTATAAAGTTTATCATAGGTTTGTATGTATGGGGGGAAAACACAGTATATATATATACATTCAGTACTATTTGTGCTTTCAGGCATGCACTGAGAGTCTTGAAATGTATCCCCAGCAGATAAGTGGGGCTACTATATATCTCCTTTTTTCAAGGTTTTTCCATCTTTGAAATTTTATATCTTTCTGTGTGATCATTTATGTCTGTTTCTTTCTATATAGCCTAAACTCCATAGAGCCATAGACTGTATTTACATTTCGGCACCTAACTGATTCGGCTGGTCAGTTAAGTGTCTGTCTTTGACCAAGGTTGTGATCCCAGAGTCCTGGGATCATGCCTGGCATTAGGCTCCTTGCTTAGTGGGGAGTCTGCTTCTCCCTCTCCCTCTGCCCTTACCAACCCCCCACACCCTCTTGTTCACTCTTTATCTCTCAAATAATTAAATAAATAAAATATTGAAAAAAATAATATATCTACCTTTGTTCTCTATCAAGTGCAAAGGCCTAGAATAGTGCTTTTTTTTTTTTTTTCTTAATCAAGTGCCCTGCAGAACTTCCACATCTAAATGCTTCTAATCTAACTTTGCCATTCTTTCATTATATTCAATTTTCTGTGGACACAGAGGAATGGTCTGTCACTTAAAATGATGCTATTAAAATTGTATCCCTTTACTTTTTTTTTTTAAGATTTTATTTATTTATTTGACAGAGAGAAACACAGCAAGAGAGGGAACACAAGCAGGGGGAGTGAAAGAGGGAGAAGCAGGCTTCCCGCCGAGCAGGGAGCCTGATGTGGGGCTCGATCCCGGGTCTCCGGGATCATGACCCGAGCCGAAGGCAGTCGCCCAACCAACTGAGCCACCCAGGCGCCCCTAGAATAGTGTTTGAAATATGTTTGGTAATCAATTCCATCTGTTGAATGAATATTATTTTGAAATTTTTAATTTACATTTCCTTCTTTTTTCCTCCCTAAGATCAGAGATGATGAAAATACTCATCTTAGGATTCTCAGTGCCTTAAACAGTTCCTCAAATCCATGAAGAAAAAAAAAAATTTTTTTTCATAAAGGAGAGTAGGTTGGGAATGTAAAGGAAGTGATATGTTAGAGAAGCTGAGATAGAGTTATTATACATTCTTCAGGAAATGTTGTTTATTATAATTACATAACATCTAATAAAATGACACTGAATTTGAAATGATTCCTCTTTCCCTTTGTTTTTACAAGTGTCTTGTACTTGATTTATGTTTTATTACCATTTTTATTAGTAAAGTAATTTAAATAACTTACATAGAGCTGGTGATGTGAATAAAAGAAGGAATTACCACACAGAAATATTGTCAATTTCCAGTATCTGACTCTTGTACATAATTCATTTCAAACTGGCAAATGATAGGGAAGCAGCATTGTCTTCTGTTCTCGTTAGCTTATTTATTAACACCAATCCCCAATAAAATGATTATAAGAATTTGAGGAATTAGCATATCAAATCTTCAAATTTTAATTTTTCTCTTTGAACCTAAAAAAACAATGATCATACCTTTGTATGTTTAATAATGAAATTAGGAAGCAATTGTGATTCTGTCTTAAACTTTTACTTCTTCCCTGACCTATATAACAATCTCATATATATATTGCATCTTTATAAATGGGACCTATAGGGGTGCCTGGGTGGCTCAGTTGATTTGCTGACTGCCTTCAGCTCAGATCAGGATCCTGGAGACCTGGGATCAAGCCCCACATTAGACTCCTTGCTTGGTGGGAAGGCTGCTTCTCCCTCTCTCACTCCACCTACTTGTGTTCCCTCTCTCGCTGTGTTTCTCTCTGTCAAATAAATAAATAAAATCTTTTTAATAAACAAATAAATAAATAAATAAATAAATAAATAAATAAATAAATGGACCTATAATATACCAGGTACATACACATTAGTATTATGAGAATTGCCATTCTACCTAAGCTAGAACTATTTAATGTTTGAATTGAGACATTGAATGTCAAAGTTTCCTCAGATATTTTTAAATAATGCTGAGACAATATTTTGATAGTCTGACCTGAAGTGTGTTCATTAAAAAGCATTACATCAAAAACTAATGATGTACTGTATGGTGACTAACATAACATAATAAAAGAAAATAATAATCAAATACTATTCCATGATATAAAATATTATTTTACTGCTTTTTGTTGCTATTATTCATTTTCCCAAATATCATCCTTATTACAAGTGGAGGATGAACCAACTGCATTCCTGTAGTTTGTCTCAGAAAGATAAAAAAATGTTCCCAATTTGGTGTTCCCCAAGTGTGCATTAGTCAGGCAAAGTTAATGGAGCTATCTATCACTTCCAGCTCTCCTCTGTGAGCAGAGAGCAATAGATGACCCAGCTGACTCAGCTCAGCTAGTTTGTTATTCATAGGCTGACTGCAGTGTCGCTCTGGTGGACTCATCACAGAGATCTAAGGCTCAGTTGGGCAAACGTGTCTGAACTACCATGTCAACTCTAGAGGTGATTCTTGCCAATAAGGTATTAATTTGAATGGTGTAGTTGGAGAAATCATTAATTCCATTCGTGAATAGAAATAAAAACCTTAATCTTGATATTTTATAACATAAAGTTCCCAAATGGATCTAGTCATTGCTGTTATAAATGGGAAGAAATAAATGGGGGAAATAACCAAGAGTTTCAAACAATCTGTGACATAAATAACCAATGAAACAAGGAAGATAGACAATAGAACATAATTATGTTCCTGAAAATATCTTGGACCAAATTACAAAGACAAAATTCTTAAATTCTTTTTTTTTTTTTTTTTTTTTTTAAGAATTTCTTTTCTTTTTTCTTTTTTTTTTTTAAGATTTTTTATTTATTTGACAGAGAGAAACACAGTCAGAGAGGGAACACAAGCAGGGGGAGTGAGAGAGGGAGAAGCAGGCCTCCCGCCGAGCAGGGAGCCCGATGTGGGACTCGATCCCGGGCCTCCGGGATCATGACCTGAGCCGAAGGCAGTCGCTTAACCAACTGAGCCACCCAGGTGCCCCAAAATTCTTAAATTCTTAAAAAGAACAGTTAATTCAAAACTTTAGATACAAGATTATTAACATTCTTATCTATTTGTACCATTGCTTCTTTGCTAATTACCAACAAATCACATCAAAAAATTACTGACTATAAGGGTGCCTGGGTAGCTCAGTCGTTAAGCGACTGCCTTCGGCTCAGGTCCCATATGGGCTCCCTGCTCAGCGGGAAGCCTGCTTCTCCCTCTCTCACTCCCCTGCTTGTGTTTCCTCTCTAGCTGTGTTTCACTCTGTCAAATAAATAAATACAATCTTAAAAAAAAAGATTACTCTAGCAGTTAAATGTCAGAAGTTTGTCTTATCTATCTTCTCCCATAATTTCTCAAATATGTAAAGTTCATTTAATGTGAGAAAATGTTGAGAAAAAGATTGAACAGGTGTAATGGGGTATACTGCTATATCCGCATATTCCAAGGCCAATGCAACCCTATATGAATTAAACAATTTTTGCCTTTATTGTATTTAATTTGTGGATGTAGGTCTTTGTATCATTTCTTTTCCTTTTCCTAGATCTCATCACTTTTGAATAATGTAGAGATCTGGACATGTACCATCTTTGACATGTCAGAATGATTATTTCTAGAGAACTGTCAAGTTAGATCAACTTTCATCCCTGTGTTAAAGCTTGAACTGGAGTATTTAATTCAAGGACGGCCTTTCTGAATTTGACAGTATGACACTAAGAATCTAGTGATAGATGTGAGATATACAGCTAGAATTTGAATGATTTCTTGAATGTTTGGAATCTGAATATAAATGTTACTAAATATGTTAGTTCTAATAAATAAATTAGTATAAACATTATTTTTGGTGTATAGTAAGAATTTTGCAAACTTCAAAATGACTTCTGTTGCAGACTATTTTGAATATTTGTGAGGGTACTTGTTTATGTTAAAAGTAACAAACAAATCTATATTCCATATTTTATTGTTTATTATTAATGATTTCAAAATACAGTTTATACATAGAAGGCTATTTTAGAACTATTTTAAATGTTTTTTAAACTTCAAATGAGTTTTAAAAATCTGTATGCTTACCATTTTTAGAGTATCTCCTCCCCTCTCCCCTAGGATATACCATATGACAGAACTAAATGTTAATTTCAAAGAATACTCAAATCCAGATCAGCTATGTAGAATGTGGGACAATAAAAGTCAAAGAAGGTTTTTTTTTCCCCAAAAAACTTTTTTTCCTTTAGACAAACTTTATGCATTTCCTACAATGACAAATATAACAAACAAAACTGACAAACTGGCCATTACACTTTAGAACATTGAAACAGATTATTCACTAACCAAATTTCATACACATCGTTCAGTCTCACAGGATATATTTATAATGTAATGATTACTTTGCATGACAGAGTTGAAAAAAAAAGCATTATAATGTACCCTATAGAAAACACATAAAAATATAGGGAAAAAATAGTAAAATATTATCCCACAGAACATTATCCAATAGTAAATTAAATGTGAAATATATATAGATTTCCATATAATAGCAATATACACAAGTACACAAAAGTTGGAGTTTTGAAACGTTTTAAACTGGAAACAGAAAAATAGATAAACTATATATACAGATTAATAATTGATTGTAATGAAAACTTATAACCACTACTCAAGTAAAAAAATATATGTATATATTTCCAGCATTCAGAAGCCCAACACTCAGAGGCCCTTATATAGGTCTTTTGTTGATCACAATAATCTTATATCCAACCTTTAAAGTTATCAGTTCTGTGTTCTTCTTTATAGTTTTATTATCTAATTTTGCCTGCATAGTATATGTATGTATGCAGTAGTCAGGGTTCAGAGAAACAGAACCAGTATAAGATATATTTAAGAGATTAATTGCAAGAAATTGGCATATGCAATTTTAGGAGCTGAGTAGGCAAGTCTCAAATGTATAGGGTGGGCCATTAGGAAGGACATATGGATGAGCTGAAACTGTGAGTCACAGGCATAATTTCTTCTTCATCAGGGAAACCTCAGTTCTGTCCTTAAAATCATGCAAATGATTGACTCAGCGCACTCAGATTGTTCAGGATAATCTCTCTTACTGAAAATAAATTGGTTATGGACTTAACGACATCTACACAATACTTAGTGTTTGAATGAATAACTGGAAACTGTTGCCTAAGCAATTTGACCTATCAAAAGACCATCACAATATGAAGGCCTAATTTATAGGCATGGTTTAGTTTTACTTGTTTTTAAACTTTATTTAAATTTATTTTTGCAGAAAACATTCTTTTTTAAATATTTTATTTATTTATTTGACAGAGAGAAACACAGCTAGAGAGGAAACACAAGCAGGGGGAGTGAGAGAGGGAGAAGCAGGCCTCCAGCTGAGCAGGGAGCCTGATGCAGGGCTTGATTCCAGGTCTCTGGGAACATGACCTGAGCCAAAGGCAGATGCTTAATGACAGCTACCCAGGCACCCCTGTAGAACACATTCTTTTCTCTTACTCTCTCTTACTTAATATTATTTTTCAAGATTCATCCATGTTGTTGCAGTTGGTGTTTATTTTTACTTTTTATTATTTGAAAAAAATGCATTTCTTTATTCTATGTTTAATGATTATTTGAGTAGTTTTCTATGATGCTTCCATGAGTGTTCCTGGGTATTATATCTTGATACATTTAAGAACTCGTTTCTCCAAGGTATATAGCTAAAAAGGAATGGCCAGGTCACAGAGTGTGCAGATCATTTACCTGACCAATGTCAAAGAAAAATCACTATGATACTTGTTAAAACAGGAAGGGTTTATCCAAGACTTCTGTAGTAGTAGTCAACTCTATTGTGGTAGGGAATAGAGATTGAGTTTAATTTTAAATACAACAAGGACATGTGGGCACTTATAATCAAGAAGTGGAGTGAAGGGGTCACTGGATGAAAAATTCCTAACAGGAAATATCAAGTATAAGGGGATTTTTGTTAACCTGACCTACCAGGATTCTTGGTAAAGGCAGACCAGGGACTTAAACATGAAGAATGGAGAATGAAGAACTTGATCAGATATCAAATGTGGTCATACATGATGGGTATGGACACAGTCTCACAAAAAATTTACTTAGCAGAATACCTGTATGTCAAGTTCCAGGACTAGTCCTGAACTGGGCTCAAAGGAGCCTGACTGAATTTGGCCAAAGAGTTTTTGTCACCAGATAATGCCAAATTCCTTTACAGAGTGAATGTCACCAATTAACACTCCTCTGTGATAGTGAATGAAGATTTATTTTGCTTGACAAACTTGTCAACAGTTAGACTTTTCAGTAGTAGTCATACTTGTGGGGATATAATTGTATATCACTGTGATTTTATTGTTATTTTTTTAATTACTAATGAGGGGTGACCCATTTGTACATGTTTAGGTCTTTTGAATTTTCATTTCTTTAATGTGTATACTTAAATTGTTTTTTACCAATTGGCTTGAATGTCTTCCATTTATTGATTTTTTTGGGTTCTGTATGTGGTTTGGATGTGAGCCCCTTGCCAGTTGTTGGAAATGTCAACTCAGTCTCCCAGTCGTTCATTTTATGTTCTCTTAAAAACTCTTCTGAATGAGCAGAAGTTCTCAGTGTTTGTTTGTTGTTTTTTAAGATTTTATTTATGTATTTGAGAGAGAGAGAGCATGAGTGAAGGGGAGGGGCAGAGGCAGAAACAGACGCTCCATTAAGTAGGGAGCCTGACACAGAGCTCCATCCAAAGACCCTGGGATTATGACCTGAGCCGAAGGCAGATGCCCAACCGACTGAGCCACCGAGGCACCCAGAAGTTCTTAGTTTTAATGCATTCAAATTTATCAATTATTTTATTTATAGTTCCTGCTTTTTCTGTCAGTTTAAAACATTTTTCATTACATAGAGGTGATGAACTTCTTCTTTATTAGTTCATTCATTTCCCTTTGTACTGTAAAGAAAATTTTATTGTAAGTCTAGGGTCCATGTATCTATAAACCAATTTCCACCTTCCATTTATTCTATTTTGTTGATTTAGCTTTCTATTTCTGTGCCAGTATCACAGGCTTGACTAAATAGTTTTCTAATATGCTGTAATATTTCATAGTAAAAGGTCTTTTCACTTCTTTCTTCTTCTATAATAGGTCTTGACTCTTTTTTGACTGAGCTTCCATATAAATCTTACAATTTGTTTAATTTCACAAATAACCTGCTCAGATTTTATTTGGAACATCCTTCCATTTATTTCTCAAATTAAGAATTAGCATTGAATATGTAAATGAGTGTCACTGGTGACTAAGTAGACTTTCACTAAATAATCATTTTGTATTCCCTAAACCTCCTTCCTCTGTTGTGCTTGCCTTGACAATAGCTACAAAAAATAATTTTAAAAAGAATGTCTTGGGGCGCCTGGGTGGCTCAGTTGGTTAAGCGACTGCCTTCGGCTCAGGTCATGATCCCGGAGACCCGGGATCAAGCCCCACATCGGGCTCCCTGCTGGGTGGGAAGCCTGCTTCTCTCTCTCTCACTCCCCCTGCTTGTGTTCCCTCTCTGGCTGTGTTTCTGTCTGTCAAATAAATAAAATCTTTAAAAAAAAAAAAAAAAAAAGAATATCTTGCCAATCTCAGAGACTTTGGAAGGAATAGAGAACAGGGTTTGGAACCCTGAACCTCCCAGGTTCCATCTATGGAACTGAGATGCTGGATTAAAAACAAACAAACAGAAAACCAAACAACCAAACAGCTATGTTAAGTAATTAGACAGTAAAATCAGATGTTTATGTTAAATAATTATCCCTTTACACTAAGAGATTATAGTTTTGTTTTGTTTTTTTAAGGGTCTTTTTTTTTTATTTATTTGACAGATTGAGAGACAGTAAGAGAGAGAACATAAGCAGGAGGAGTAGGAGAGGGAGAAGCAGGCTTCCCACCAAGAAGGGACCCTGGATCATGACCAGAGCCAAAGGCAGACACTTAATGACTGAGCCACCCAGGCACCCCAAGATTAGAGATTATTTTAACAGTCTTTGATAGTTTCTTTATTATTGTCCTCAGCTTCAGACCACACTGCTCTCCTATGTGATTTGGTAAGCATGAGCCTTCAACTTTCCCTCCACCGGCAAATAATTGAAATGGTTTGTACTCTATTTTAGGAGTTTCTTGTCAATAATATTGTGACAGATTCTATGGATATTATGAGGTGAAAATGTTTCAAAAGAGATTAGAAAGTTCAAGTGACAGAGGAGGAGAGAAGAAGAGCAATATTATCACTCAGCATACAAAGGTAGAAGTAATAAAACCATTTGAGGTCAGTGAAAAACATAATGAAGTCGATGAAATGTTAGGAATTACATGCTCTACAATTTTCAAATTAGTGAAAACAAGTAATCCTGCTGTAAATAAGTCAAATATTGAAGCATGTACTTACCCTGAGATTTATTTTATAAATGGCTTTGCTATTAAGATTTTTAAATTTATAATTATCATTTCCTCTCTAATGCATATTTAAATTTTTACCCTTAATTTTATCATTTAAATTTTCCAGCAGCAATATTTACTTTTGACAAAACGAGTCCCTCTTTTAATGATGAGAATTGGTATAAAGCAGGATTTGATTAATAGAAATCCACCCTCCATTAAACAATCATGAGATGTTTCTAATCTGTTAATAAAGCCTGGGGTAAACCACCCAGAAATATAATTATATTTAGTATTTGTTATAAATTTCTATTTCCTGACTTTCCAACCCATTATAAAATAACTTCAATTTATTTTAAAAATTTGGAAATAATTATTTTGTTTCAAAGAGAATTATTATTGTTCTTATGAATGATTATATATTTAAATGATTCAATAAACGAACATGCCCAGTAGTATCTGCTTTATTCTCATCTACTTTCTAAGAATATTATATTTAACTATACCAAAGAAGATGGTCATCTTAAGTATTATTTGCAAGAAATAGCAGTATAAATATTCCCAAATGAATGAAGAATGTTCACTATGCCTTATAGTGAGGGGATTTCACATTAATTAAACTGGCAAATTATCAATTAACTGAAAAATAAATGCATTAAATATACATCTTAAAATGCAGAATTATTTTAAAGGTAATTGCATCTCTTCAGGGTGCCTTTAACCATAGTTAATTACTATTGTAATGTGGAGCTACGATTTCTCTGCATTTTTAATAAGGGTCCAAAACTACCTTTGGAATTTGCCCCCTTGTGTGTCTTCACCAGATATTTAAATCGTTTTCTAATGACATGCATTATAAGGGGTTTAGCAACTAAGGCAAAAATCATTAAACCTCCCATTTTCATTTACAGGGCTTCTCATTTCTAATCAGTGCTTTACTTCCCATAGTATTTAAACCATTTATTTTATTTCTTCTGATTTTCACACATCCTGGAATCAACCTTACAGCTAAGGTTTTTCTCTTTTCCTGAAGAAAACACAGAGCTAGCATTTTAGTCACTGCTTTATAAAATCAGCATTGTCTTTTGTTGGAGGCTTTATTTTAGTAAAGAGATAAAAACAGAGGGAAATTATGTTTCCTCTCTCATCACTTATTAAAAGGTATTCTCGGTGATCATTTGGATTGTTCCTGTACCCATTTAAAAAAATGAAGCAATGGGACAATCTGGAGGATAGATCCGGGTTGTGAGTTGCCTCAAGTTCATATAATTTTGAGAGACCTCTTTAAACAGACATCTTATAAACATATAATTCATATAAATGTTATAAGGACAAATAAGAATTTAAAATAAAAGGCTCACTTCACTCAGTTGAAAATAAGGAAAGAGATGACCCTCTCCTTTTTCTCAGAGAAGGTACTGTAGAAAACCTGTAAGTACTTTCCTCTCTCTGTGAAATATCTACATGTCCATTTAAAAATTTGATTGGCTGTTTATCAACTTTATGCCCAAGAAACGTCTTTTTTTAGGACATGAGAGCCATATCTTTGAAACATCAAGGAAGATGGCACCCCTATCTTCCAGTATCTGTGGAAGATCAGGAGCCTCACTTCCTAAAGAGCTTACTGCAGGTGGCAAAAGTACCTCCTGTCAGAAAGACATGTATCATTTCTTGCTTTCTTTTCTTTTCTCTTTCTTTCTTTTCTTTCTTTCTTTTCTTTCTTTCTTTTCTTTCTTTCTTTCTTTCTTTCTTTCTTTCTTTCTTTCTTTCTTTCTTTCTTTCTTTCTTTCCTTCCTTCCTTCCTTCCTTCCTTCCTTCCTTCCTTCTTTCTTTCTTTCTTTCTTCCTTCCTTTCTTTCTTTCTTTTTTGTCACTTGATTTTTAAAATTTTTTAATAATAATTTATTTTATTTTTCCAGTGTTCCAAGAATCATTGTTTATGCACCACACCCATAGTTCCATGAAATTCATGCCCTCAATATCCACCACCAGGCTCACCCATCCCCCCATCCCTCCCCTCTCCCTTCCAAAACCCTCAGTTTGTTTCTCAGAGTCCAAAGTTTCTCATGCTTCATCTGCCTCTCTAATTTACCCCAGTTCACATTTCCTTTCCTTCTGCCACTGTTCTCCATGTTACTCCTTGTGCTCCACAAGTAAGTAAAACCATATGATACTTGACTTTCTCTGCTTGGCTTTCTTCTTTTGTTTCTTGCTTCAATAGCACTACCACTATGGCCAAATCCAAATTTTCATGAACAACTAGTTCATGTTAATTGAAAAGCCTGTACAGAATGCTAACAACAACAACGAACCATTAAGATGAAGTACATGAAATTAATTTAATTAAAGCATGAATAGTGAAATCAATGTGAACCCACTTATATGTTCTAATTAAACATGCATAACTAATAAATTGGTATGTCTTGGGCAAATTATGTATGCGTGTAAATATATATAATTGTTTAATAACATATTACATTCATCTTTTAATCAAGTAATGTGACATGTATGTATAATATATATATATAAATTATATATATATATATCATATATACATATATAATGTTTTAAAAAGCTAAAAAAAGCCTATCTGGTTTTCCAAGGGACACATATGAGTTAAGCAGGAAAAACTATTCTAAATATATGAGAATACAGAAAACATTGACTCTAAAAAAAATATGATATCTGAGCAACAATCTTGCACAATAATGAATTCATCCTTAGAAAGATGTTTTAAAAGCAGCTGATGGGGGAGAGAACTTCCATTTTATATAAAGTGTGATTGTGAGGTAACTAAATTTAATATATGTTTAAGCTGCATTTTTCTTTTATCATTAATAGAAAATAGATACTTCTATAAAAACAAACAATTGAAGAAAAAATTAGTATTTAATAAATTGGAGTATAGCAAGTTTTTGAGCAATTGATGGGAAATAGGAAAAGAGATTACTTTTGACTTTGTGCTGGAAATATTTGTCAGGGATATGGTGTTCATGACATTGAAATTTGAAGCCATTATATTAGAATGCAAGCCCTTGAGGACAGGGGTATTTTTGTTTCTTAGTTTGCATATTTTGTTCTCTGCTGAGCCCTCTGATTAAAACTATTTCTGGAACATGTTAGATGTTCAATAAATATTTATGGACTAAAAAAATGACACATAATCTTAGCATTCTTCAGGAATCTTCAATTCAAAACAGTTGCATTAAACTTCACAGAAAAAAAAACTGAATTTTATGACTATTATCTATTGTTACAAAGTAATCAATTAAACATTTAAAAATTGTACCATCTTGTAATGATAATGTACTTGTCAAAAATGTGAAATCAATGAAGACTACCATTTGGGTGAACTACAAGTTAAGTATTTTTTCCTTATAAAGCACTAGTAGTTAAATCCACAACTATTGCTATAATAATGTTTTTAGAGCTTTGATCTTATCTACCTCTAAATTAAAAGCAAAATAATAACACATAAATACCATTTACACAGTATACTAGACTGGGTGTAGGACAATATTTGAAAGGAGAAACTTGCTCATTACAAACTTATTTTCCCCCCACCATGTATATCTAATATTTTGATATATAGGAAAAGCTGAAAAGAAATCAAGGTAATAGGGGGCCAGTAAAAACAGAAAATCATAATTTTCTTTTTTACTATTTCTTTTTTTTTTTTTTTTTTTTTTGAGAGAGCAAAAATGCAAGGGAGGAGGAAGGGCAAAGGAAGAGGAAAGAAAAAGTCTTAAGTAGGTTCCATGCCCAGTATAGACCCTGATGTGGATTCAATCTCACAACCCTGAGATCATGACATGAGTTGAAATCAGGAGTTGGACCTTCAACTGACTGAGTCACCCAGGAACCCCTTAATGCTCCTAATTGAGCTCTTTTCCTTGTCCAAAGGTAGTATTGAGGCATTGTTTCATTATCTTTACCATAATGGCTGTTTCAATGTCTTGAATTATTTTTTAATTCAAAGTAAGTGCTAGAAAGTATTTTAAATCCTTTCATTTTAATATTTAAACTGGGAATTTTAAGATATTAGGGTGTTATTCCCTTTGTCATATGACTATTGCTTGTACCATACAGTTTCCTCCTCTTCTTTTTCAGAGTTCACTGAAGAGGTGTCTGTGCAAAAAGAACAATATGGAAAGAAAGTATTCGTGAAGACCCAGTGACATTCACTGACCCAGTGACATGAAGACCCAGTGACATTCACTGAACTTTGAGGTTCTCTGGCTTTTGATATTGAATATGAGTTGAGGCTTGGAAACCTAGGTGAGCTGTTTATTCTTCCCTGTTCCCTCGGAAGTAAACTTCAACTTACCTAAGCAAGAAGGAACACAGGTGAAGAGCTGGAACTGATGGATTAGGCTAATGGGACTAGGCACAGTCCAGGACTGCTTGTGTCAAGGAATCAGAAGACTCTGCTTCTGCAACCAGGAAACAAAATGGTTACATATGGCTTACATTTCTCCAGTGAAGGCAGAATAATTCATATTCTTTGTCACAGACAATGGAAATGAGTCCACTCACAGAACAGTACCATCCTTAAATGCAGAATTTCATCTTATAAAAATGTGACCTAACATTAGGCACGCTGAGACTTATTTAGAACTACACCTCTCTTTGATCACATTACAATGGAGTTGAAAAGAGGGGTGAAAGGTTGAAAGGATGAATCTCATTCCTGCTAGTTGTGTTGGAAATAAAAATACAGGGGTAGAAATATCCATCCCCTTCTTAAAACTGAGAGCATAATTTATGCCTTAAGCCTGAGTTCCTCAAAGATTCCCTTTGTGCTGGCAGATAATAGTTCCTACTACTACTACTAAAAAAAAAAAAAAAAGAAAAAAAAGAAAGAAAGAAAGAAAAAAAAATGGTGTCTAGTTGGTGAAACAAATACTTAAGAAATAATGGGAGATCTGATCCCAGTAGGAAACATTGTCAAAGTATTGGTGGAAGTAGTATCTTCAACCAGATCTTTAAAAATAGCCAAGATACACAAATGACCTGAATGTCTCTCAATGGATGAATGGATAAGAGAAGATATGGTATACACTCTCAGTAGAATACTATGAGAAACAAGCCATGAGAAAGAAATCCTGGGGCTCCTGGGTAGCTCAGTTAGTTAAGCATCTGCCTTCAACTTGGGTCATGATCCCAGGGTCCTAGGATCAAGCCCCACATTGGGCTTCCTGCTCAATGGGGAGCCTGTTTCTTCCCCAGTCTCTCTCTCCTTTTCCTGCTCATTCTCCCTTTCTCTCTCAAATAAATAAATAAAATCTTAAAAAAAAAAAAAAAGCCAAACACATAGAAAGAGAGAGCAGAAAAGTAGTTGCCAGGGACTGGAGGGTAGAAGATAGGGAGAGGTTGGTAAAGGGCACAAATTTTTAGCTCTATTGTGAATAAGTTCTGAGGATATAATGTCCCCCCCTAAACGTGTTGACTAGTTGTTTTGTGTAACTGAAGATGCCAAGATAGTGGACCTTAAGTATTTTCACTGGAAAAAAAGAAAGAAAGAACAAAAATCTGTGTGATGATAGATGTGTTTATAACATGATGGAGGGTTTCCTTTCACAGTATCAAATAACCATGATGTACACTTTAAATATCTTAATTTTTTTGTCAGTTATACCTCAATAAAACTGAAATTAAAAATAGGTAAGATATGAAAAGAGAGTGGGAAGGGAAATGTAATCCCATAAATTTGGGGCAATAGTACAAAAAAAGAGCTTTGAGTGGAAAGTGAGCATAATATATTTAAAAGGAGTGAGCAGCTCTATCTCGGCTCGTGCTGGGAAGCAGTGAGATCTAAAATTGTACGTGTAGAACAGAGACAGGATTTTGAAGAGACAAGTGAGTCAGAGCAGTGAATACCCTATGGGTTCTTTTCTGCTCTGAAAGCCACTCATCTGTTATGAGGAAAATGTTCTGCATGTGTGTTTTTGTTTAATCCTGCTTGTTATGTTCTGTAGATTGATGTTAGGTTTAAAAACAGGCTTTTGCAAGAAGGAGGAGCGCTATGAATCCAAGTGTTAAACTGCCAGTGTTTTTTAGTAAAATTAAAATGCTAATCCACACTCCGAATTTTATCACTCTTAGTAAACCTAAAGTGGGTAATTTAGAAAAGAAATTTGGGAATAATTAAGGAGAACATACCCACAGTGTGATCATGTATTCTCACAGTAGCTGCATAGTGTCCACGTTTGAAGAAATAGTTTCCGAACAAGTGTGGAAAGATGTCCTGGTTAAAGGAAGAAAAGGAGAGGTGGTTATACATTCTCCAGCCTCCCTCCATTTCACCATTACCAGCTGTGATTCTTAGCCGCTGGCACCAACCAATCAAAAGGCCTGCTGATGCTTCCAGAAGCATCAGCTCCCACACCGTGGTGGCCTCCACCAGAGGCCATGGGACCCATTATGATGAAAAGGACTTTTCACAACACTTAAAGGGAATCTTTATAACTCCAATTAAACCTAGACAACATGGATAGATTGCTTGAATTTAGCAATAATTAAAAATCGCTTTAGTAAGAAGCAGGTTATTCTCAGAAGTATTTTAGTATTTTATTTTTTTCTTTTTTTCAGGAAGGCAACTTATCTGGCCAGAATAATTCTAAACATATTGGCTGGTTTTTCATGACAAGGTACCACTAGGGTGTAGTAGGATTTAGCAGTGTTATAGTCACCACCATCCCAATGATAATTGTTTCCAAAATGAATGACGAAACCATTTGAGTTGTTTAATTTCAATAAATATTAAGAATCTGCATGTTTTCCCGCATAAACAATGGATTCCTTTAAATTTCAAAGTAATTAGAAGACATTTTTAAAAATATATCATAACCAATCAGTATTCTGAAATAGCAATCTTTGCCAAGAATTTCATATATGACTTTTAAACTTTTATACTTCTATGCACATATAGCCATTATATAGAGATGAAATTTATATTAAGAAAATATATACCAATATTTAATTACTCATTTTTTAAAAATCATGGGGTAGAACTCATTATATTATGCTTCAGTAACAGACTGACATAACCATATAGTGTCATAATTGCAAATTAATTAGTTGCAAATAAATCACTTAATTAAGCAAAATCCTAAGGCATATTACCCTCCAAAGAGTCAGTAACAATCCAACTGTCAAAATAGCTCAACAGACTTAAAAATATATACTTTATTCAAAGAGAAAAATATTGGGGTTATTCTAGTAACCTCTAAGTATTTTCTTCTTTTTTCTTTTTTTTTTTTTTAAGATTTTATTTATTTATTTGACAGAGAGAAACACAGCTAGAGAGGGAACACAAGCAGAGGGACCGAGAGAGGGAGAAGCAGGCTTCCCGCCGAGCAAGAAGCCCAAAGTGGGGCTCGATCCCAGGGTCTCCAGGATCATGACCTGAGCCAAAGGCAGTTGCCCAACCAACTGAGCCACCAAGGTGTCCCAAACCTCTAAGTATTTTCATAGGCCAGCAATAAAACAAGTACTAAACTATTATATTTATTATTATTATTGAAATGTAATTTTAAGGGATCTTAGAAATAAGAGCAATATTTATTTATTTTATTAATTATATTAATTATGTTAATTATAATCATGTATATGATTATATTAGTATAATATATAATAACATATAAACATAGTTATATATAATAATATAAATAAACACTATTTATTAATAGCAATATTTATTTATTTATAGATTTGATTCTACACATTCATTTATTTCATCCTGGCAACAATCTTAAGAACAAAATATAGTTATTTTACCATTTAACCCATTCTCTGGCATAGAGAAATAGCCCAACAAATATATGTGAAGTGAATCTCCGTTTTACTACTGATAAAGCCCTTGCTCAGGTAGTAAAATTGCTCAGCTAGATGATGCCTCAGAACTAGTAAATGGTAAGAGCTATGTAAGAATGCTGGCCTATCATATTCCTGATCCTACACACTTTCAGTTATGAAATACTTCCTTTCTCTTTTCTCTCTATTCACTTTGAAGTGTTACTCAATAATTTTTTGGGTAGTTTCCTTGACTGTCACTCTGTCAGATGGATTATAGTGCCTCTCTCTTGGTTATCCACTTTATCTGCAGCACTTTGCACACTGAGAAAAAAAAATCTAATTTTTTTTGGAATGACTTCAAGACTCAATGTCCCAACTTTGCAGTTTTGTGATTTTTTTCTACCTTTAGTGACTTTTATCTTTATTTAATATTCTCCTGCATTTGATCTTATCATCACCTTGAAACTCCTAACGAATTAAAACACAAGTTCAAACATTTCTTTTCCAAATCACAAATCAGCTCCTTCATCTCAATTAATATCAAGATACATTTTCTTCAACTTCATATGGTCCTCCTATTGCTCAAATGCTCTATTTCTCCTCCTTTCTTTCTCTTCTCATGATCCTTTTCTTCCTCATCTAAGATTCCTCATTCATCATTTCAAACATTCTCTGATTCCTTTTTTCACTAGTTCCTTTTCTGTATAGTTTTTATAATCACACCACCTGGAAAAGAAATGTGCCCACCTTCTCTATACACATGCCTGGCTAGTAAGCACTACTGGAGATGCCTGCAAAATGAGATTTGTGATGCTAGGGATTCATGGCACCCAACCTCACCTAGAAACGTCATCAGGACTTGTAATATTTCAACAATTCTTCATTCACTTCTTGCTCCCATTCTTTAAAATGGTGATTTAAATATTTTTGCATAAATCTTCCTTAACTCTCCTTAAATCCCTCCTTTCCTTTTCTCCTACATTCAGTAATATTTACAATAGCATAGATGACTTAATTATTGAATTGTCTTCACATTAAAATAGAAATTATTTAATAGATCAGTCTTTACTTCTGCCACCACAGTAATATACTAATCTGCACCTAGACTGTTCTTTAACTCTCCTTTGCCAAAGGACACAATGCTACTTCTCTGTTTTATGACATTTCTTCCCCATTCTTGGTATTTTCATTCTTGCTTTCCCTGCCAGCTCCTTTCCATTAATGTGTAAACATCAAGTTACCAGGTTATCCCATTAAACCCCCTCAATCTGTTGGCTCTCTAGACTCCACCCTAGTTTTCTTCTCTTCAAAGCATCTTACAAATTTTTAACACTGTGGCTTTCTCCATCTCTTTGTATACCTCACTCAAAAACCACAAGACCTTGACAATTGCCTCACTATTGCAGTAAAATTGCTTTCAAAAAGATTCCCCAACACTGTCTTAGTCCCAATAGAAAAAAATTACCATTCTGTTCACTTGACCTCCTGGCAATATCTGAAGTTGCTAGACACTTTTTATATAATAAAATATTTGTCTTGCTTCTCCTTTTCTTTCTGATTATTTCCCAATTTCCTTGGTGAGCTACTCATTGTGTGCATTCTATAAATGGCTTTAAGAACCTTTTGTTTGGTATTTCATTGAAGTTTTCACTTTCAATATAGACTATCTACTACTACTTTTACATTAAATAGCACCATGCATGGTATATGGGAAGTTCATGATAATGATTTGTTGAATAATTAAATAAAGATTATTTTCATCTGTTAGAATTTGCTGTGTGCAATCCAGCTGGTTCATAAAATTTCTAATGCTTAAGGTTATATTTTAGAGATGAGGCTCATTCTTTGAAGTATGTGAGGAAACTGCATTTTTCAGACCATTTTGATATGCTATGCTTTATTTTCTCTCTTTGTCCGGTAGGAATAAAAGAATATAAGCAGGACTTTAAACATCTGTGTAAAAAGGAGACTATATCACAAAAAAGTATTTTCTCTTTTATGCACAAAAATAATACAGAAATATTAAATGATGATTAGAACTTGGCATTATTAACATAAATAAGTGAGCCTGTGAAATTTTTTATTTTGGCCTAATCATATTTATCTAAACTCACATGACTCTGTCTTCTTTCAAATCTTTATAGGGAGATATCTATGAATGATCAACTGTCAATCCATAAAAAACCTATGTAGAATTCATTGCCCATCTTTTGATAAGATTGAAAATTGAAGTACGTTTACTTTTACCACAAAGCTAGAAACAAAGGTACATTGATCCCCAAGGTACAGGAAAATTTTCTGAAGTGCTGATATGCTGTCACATAATAAATATTATCAATATGTTCCTCAAATCTCTTATGAATTAAATTACCATGAGATTCAAAACAAAACAAGAACAAGGGGCACCTGGATGGCTCAGTCATTAAGCGGCTGCCTTCGGCTCAGGTTATGATCCCAGAGTCCTGGGATCGAGCCCTATATCAGGCTCTCTGCTTGGCGGGAGATCTGCTTCTCCCTGCTCATGTTCTCTCTCCAGCTGTGTTTCTCTTTGTCAAATAAATAAATAAAATCCTTAAGCAACAACAAAAAAGAAACAGAAATGAGTCCAGCATATATGGACTTAATTATCATCTGTATTCTAAGCATCTGGTTCACTGCTTTGATTTAATGAAAGGTTAGTTTGACCCCACACTCGAAAGTGTCTTTATAAAGCAGTGGAAGTAACAATTATTACCCAGAGATGATTTATCAAAAACAAGATTTTCAAGCATGTAGTGATCACTACTTACTAAATAACTGACCTTGACAAGCTAGATAAAGTTGACCTAAACTTTAGCTATTACAGATTTGTTAAAGATAATAATTTTTCTCTTCAAAATGAATGTTAAATTGCCCAATGAAAACATTTTTATTATTCTTTTAAATTCTTTACATATTAACTTGATAATGTAAAAACTTGAAGTTTCTAAGTTTTTATTTCCCCCAGATTAGTGTTTATGTGGTAAATGTCATGGTATTTCCTCATTGGTGACATTTTAATGCCTGAGGCATTTCTAAGAAAGAGAAGTTGTGGGTTAGAAGGTGCTTGAGGAGAAAACTGAGAATATGTCAATGTTTAGTGTTCAAGGTTTGTCTGTATGTGCATATATTTTTATATGTATACAAAGATTGTGTGTGTGTGAGTGTGTAGAAAGAAGTTTGAAAAGATTAGTGGAAGAGGATCACATTAGAAGAGGAAAGTAATCAAAATAATACTGATTGAAATTACCTGCTCTACTGAAGTGACTTCCTTGCTGACAATTTCCCCCTCCCCCAAAAAGAAGAGGGAAAAAAATGGGTTTTTCGAAAGCTTTCACAAAATTCTTTCCCATACTATTGATGTTATAATCTGATCATGATCAGTAGGGAAACCAATAGAATTGGTTCAGGCTGACA
This sequence comes from Spilogale gracilis, assembly GCA_004023965.1. Lineage (NCBI taxonomy): Eukaryota > Metazoa > Chordata > Mammalia > Carnivora > Mephitidae > Spilogale > Spilogale gracilis. The sequence continues at coordinate 94,109 of PITA01003810.1, read as the reverse complement.
CAGACAGAGAGTAAGGAGATCTTTCATCTTCCCTACCTACCCCTGCACCCCATCATTTTTGCTTTGTCTGGAAGGAGAAGAATTGAAGGATCAAGGATTGGCAGAGGGAAGCCATGAACAAGGTATTATCCTTTGTATCATGCCAGTGTAAGCAGAGGGTATTCTCAGATAAGAGTGTTAGCTAAGGTGTTAGGATAATCAGCTAATTAACAATTTTGTGTGTAATGGAAGGAGGCAGAGTCTTACCAGGCTCTCAAGTGCAGGGATATTGAAGCATCCAAGTCCTGAAACATCAGAGGTTATCTATCACCAAAACTGCCAGCAGCTAAAGGGACTGTTTGCAACTCCAAGTCCCAGAGTAAATATTGCAGTTATGGAATGGTGGGAGCTGGTATTCTTATTCTAAATGAGAAAGGAATGGCTAAAAATATAAGCAAACTGAAAATGCCCCAGAGGTTGTAAAATCTATTTATTTGCTCATGTTTTAGGTAAATGTTTCAAAAGCTGTTTTGGAACATGCTGCTCTAAAGGGAAAGCTCTATTTCTAGTAACAATTAAGAACTGGTTTCTAACTTGTACTTTTATATTTTGCCACTAGCAGTATGATTTTTAAAGGCAGTCCTACATTCTGTAGACATCACTTACAACCATAGTGGGCTCTGAAGCTACCGTATGTGTCTATCTAGTTTAAAATGTGTCTAGCTGGGCCAGGAACTCACAGAGTCCACAGAATCCACTTTAGACAGGTTCCATTCTGATGTTCTAGCATTCCTTCTTCAACTGGAAAATATTATTTGAGGGCCTACTGAATTCTGGACACTATTGTCCCTGACACACCTGCCTAGTAAGCTACCCGCTAAGCTGGATGTTATGTGTATTTGATCGTTCCTCCTCCACTCTGGCCGATTGTCTTGGCACTTTTGTCCCATGAAGGACCCTGGGAGTAGACAGGAACTGTTAGAGCAAACTCTCCTATAGTTCGACCTCTCTAGAGATTGTCTAGATATGAATAAGTCAACTGGAACCTCTGATCAATATGTTCACAAATAGGAGAGAAACTCTTGATAGGTTAGCTTTAAACACATTGTAGGAAGTTGACAAGTGTTAGCAAATGCATTGGTACAAAAGAAATGCAGGTTTTATTCTAAAGAGGCTGTAAGTTGTGATGATTAAGCCTTGACTTAAAATGTATTTTCGGTTGCATTTAAAAACAAGTAAAACAGATGATCAAAATCAAGCTTTTAAAGACTTCCTGAAGATCTTAAGAAAGGAACCTTTCAAAGACTTGAAACATATCTATATTGATCTAAGCCTTCTTTCACTTTTCCTATGTTGAAATACTGGAGCATGCATTCTATAAGTAATCACTTTGGCTTAAAGAATAAAAAGAGAGGAGTGCCTGGGTGGCTCAGTCATTAAGTGTCTGCCTTCAGCTCAGGTCATGATCCCAAGGTCCTGGGATGGAGCCCCACATCAGGCTCCCGGCTCTTCGGGAAGACTGCTTCTCCCTCTCTCACTCCTCCCGCTTGTATTCTCTCTGTTGCTATGTCTCTTTCTGTTAGGTAAATAAAACTCTTTTAAAAAAAGAAAAAAGAATAAAAAGAGGTTGCAGAGTATTCTGAAATTGATTGATAAAATTATTCTCAAAATATCCTATGGAAGCAACAGACATAAGATATGAAATTCTTTTTTATTTAAGATTTTATTTATTTGACAGAGAGAAACACAGCTAGAAAGGAAACACAAGCAGGGGGAATGAGAGAGGGAGAAGCAGGCTTCCCACAGAGCAGGCAGCTTGATTTGGGGCTCAATCCCGGGTCTCCGGGATCATAACCTGAGCTGAAGGCAGAGGCTTAACCATTGAGCCACCCAGAGACCCCAAGACATAAAATTCTTTAAAAAGTTTTATATATCCATTATCTACACTGTGATAACTATACTATTATCTATGTGAGTGTGTATATTTTAAAATTTTGATTTAATGCTCTCACTTGAATTCTTAATTAAATATCATGATTATAAAATGCCAAAATCAAAGATTTCTTGCTGAATAATATTTATATGGACTTTTAAGGAAAAGCAACTACAAATGCTTACTTTTATAAATCTAAATCTGTGGGTATAATAAACACTGTATGCATTGTAAGGGCATAGATAGAGCAATAGTATCTTCCCAAAAAATGTTTGGAGAAACTATCAAAATTAGCAAATTTCTTCTTCTTTGTGACTCTAGAACTTAGCATTAAAAATTGTCTTTAGTAACTTAGTATTTCTTGAATAAATGAATGAATTGTACCTGTCCATGTCAAACGCATATTTTGGTGGAATTGTTAGCTCAGGAGGGGGTTAGAATATCATAAGTTTTTTGAATGCATACTATGTGCCCCACATTGATGTAATTTAAAGTTGTTATCATCAAATCCCAAAATAGATTAAACTTTTTTGCTATCATTTATTTTTGTATTTTATATATTTCTTTTAAAGATTTATTCATTTATTTATTAGAGAAAGAAAGCATGGGTGAGAGGAGGGGATCATAAGGAGAGAGAGAGAGAGAAATTCAAACAGATGCCAAGCAGGGCTTGATTTTGGACCCTGAGATCACAACCTGAACTGAAACCAAAAGTGGGTCACTTAACTGACACTACCACCAAGGTACCCCTGTATTATGTAGTTTTTTTAAGTAAAAAGCAACTGAAATATTTTAACAAGAGGTTAGTCAATTTAAATGAAACATGCTGCATAATAATCTAGCAAGTATCATTTTCATCAGTAATACATACTTATAGTTCAGAAGTAAATGGAAGTAATTAAATGACATAAGTTTAATAAGGTCCAAATCATAGTAATTCTCAGCTAGAAGGTGTTTTGCCCCCCACAGGGGTCATGTGGCAGGCAATATCTCCTGTCTGAAAACATTATTGGTTGTCCCAAATGGCAAGATGTTATGGGCACCTACTGAACAGAGGCCGGGAATGCTGTTAAACAACCTACAATATGGAAGACAATCCCCTACAACAAGAGTTATCTGGCCCCAAATGTCAATAATACCAAAGTTGAGAAACCCTGAAGTAAAAGAAGCATTCACTTGATTTGGGACCTCCAAGCAGGAAATATAAGAATTCGTATTTAATAGAGTCTTAGTAGTTCTTTTTCTTAGGTACTGATGGAAGTGACTACATAGAATATTTTCATATATGTATACTTATGCTAAAAAAGAAAAAAATCCAGATTGGCTCATACAAGTTACAAGTGCAGATGCTGGTGCATGAAAGGTTTTCAGTCTATATTCAATAAGAATTCATTTGACTTCCCCCTATTCAGAGATCACATTATCTTAGAATATTAACATATATTCTATCTTTAAGGAATGTTTTTTTGCCTTTATCATAGTTATATTTGTTGTTTGAACAAATAAAACCCCATATTTCAATGGCTGACTGCAATAAATCATTTCTTGCTCAGCCAGGAATCCAATGTATGTACATGGCTGTTCTTATTTTGGAGTAGCTTTACTTCATGTGGTGATACAATGACCCAGCTCCACTCCATTTTGTGACTGCACCATCTCTACTATTTCAAAATATCTACTTCAAACTTGCAGGAGAGAGTGCAATGCACTTGCTTTTCAAAAGCCATGGCCCAGGGACTTCCTCATCATCTCTGCTCACATTCCACAGATGAGAAGTGGTCACTTAACCACACCTGGATTCAAGAAATGCTGAGCTGCTATGTTTCACTTTATACATCATTAGTTTCACTTTATACAGGAAGAGAATACATTTTTTGTGTACAGAAGACTTTTGTTGCCAGGATCCAATTCATTTATTCCATAATCAAATTTTAAAAGCCTATTACGTACTGGGCACTCCACTAGATTCTACAGACACACAAGACTGAATTGTTCTTGACTTTGAAGGATGTACAGTCTAGTAGAGGGGCCTTTAACCATCTCAGAGGTAATTCCTGTAAATTGAAACCTTGTACTTGAAGAAACTCGGCAGAGGACCCTGAAACCTGTCTATAGATTGGTTAGTGTTTCTCAATGCTTGCTATAGACTTAACTTTGTGTTCCCTCCAAAATTCTTATGTTGAAACCCTACCCTTAGATATTAGGAGATGGGATCTTTGGGGTGTAATTAGGATCTGATGAGGTCATGCCAGGAGCTCTCATGAGTGGGATTAGTATCCTCATAAGAGTCCCACACTGGAAAGCTTGCTTCTTCTCTATGTTCTTTGCCATGTGAAGATACCACAAGAAGTTAACAATCTGCAACCTGGATGAGATTTCTCACAGAGGCAATGGTAGAACCCTGAACTTGGATTCATAACATCCAGAACTGTGAGAAATCAATTTCTGTTATTTGGAAGCCATCCATTCTATGGGATTTTTGTTATAGCATCTCAGTCTGACTACAAAAAATACCATTTATAATGCTCTCTAAGGACATTTAACTTCAAAAAATGTCTCTAAGGCAAACTTGCCATAACCAGAATCTCTCATGGAAAGATACGGCAAGAATTTCAAAAAAAAGAATCTCATCATTAATGGTGGACCTCTTCTTACACAGGGGGAACTTAGGGCTCTGAGGTATTTCAAAGCATTTACAAAAGCTGCTTTCAAATTTTTAAATATGAAATTAACCAAGAAAATGTATTTTGTACTAGTTACTTCTCCTTTTCTTTGGATATGAGTGCATTTATAAAAATGAAAATAAATGAAATAAGACTTGAAAATATGGCCACTTATACTTGTGTTCCACAAAGACAGGTGCTGCATTTTGCTGTCCTCTATGGTTACAGAAATAACAATTTATTTACTTCAAAATCAGTTTTACTCTTTTAAGCCAGTGCTTTAAAAGGTAGGTCCTTGGTGATAACCAGTTTACTGTTTTCTACTGTGACAGAGAACGTTATCTGCCTATCACAAACTCTTTTATCCTGTTTCAGTTAATGACAGACTCATTTTTAATTTAGTGATTTACCTCTCATAATGAAACATTGTGTTTTCCAACTTCTTCCGAGGATAACTGTGGCCATGGGACTGATGAATGGGAATGTAGCTCCCATTAGACAATGGTTTAAAGGGAAATGTTTCAACTTAAAAATTTGTTTTTTTCCCCATTTCACTTCCTTGTACTCAATGACTTGACTCTGAAGCTACAGCTGCATTTCCAGCAGTCATATTGGACTGAAAATCTAGCCATACACCAACATCCTACATCATGATACAACAAAAAAAGGGAGGCTGGTATCTGGTGAATACTTCAGATCTTCCATACCTCACTTGGACATATCTCTAAATTTCTTTTTTAACTAGAAACATATTTTTGTCTCTCCTAAGCTATACTGATTCATTTCCTTTTTCTTTCTTCCTTTCTTCCTTCCTTCCTTCCTTTCTTTCTTTCTTTCTTTCTCCCTTTCTTTCTTTCTTTCTCTTTTTTCTTTATTATTTTTAGTTAAACTTCACTCTAACAGATACTGCTCTCAAGATGACTTATGGGAAATTACTCCTATACTTCTTTCAAGACTCCAATTAATCTTCATATTTTCCGCAAGCCCTCACTCAGTGGCCCTGGGATTAAATGAAACCTTCTGTAAACTCATGTTGCCGTTTTTAATACTTCATTTTATGACTCTTTTTCTGGTTTAGGTAAACTATTTATTGAAGGATAACATACAACCTGGAAGGTGAACAGATCATCAGGGAACAGAACTTTCAGAAAGCAAATATACTTCTATAACCATTATCAATACTCTAGAAGAAAGTTTTGTGATCATTTCCAATTTCTACATACCCCCAAAGGAAAACCATTATCCTGGCTTTTAACAAAACAGATTTTTTTTTTCCTGAACTTTATATAAATAGATCTACACTGTACATATATATATTTTTTAAACCTGGGTTTTTCCCTTCAATATTACATAAATGAAGCTAATTTATGTTTTCGTGTGTTATATTTATTTTTTCATTGTCATTACTTCATAACATTTTCCAGTATATTATGTCCTGATTTATTTACTTTTTAAAATTTTACTCTGATGATCCATTGCAGTTGATTCTAGTCTGGAGATATTATAGTGCTGCCACTTACATTCTTTTCAATCCTTGGCATAATTGTTCATTTCTTTTTTATTGTATAACCAGAAGTGGAATTGTTAGATCATAGGATAGAGAAATGCTTAGCTTAGTACTAATGCCAACTAGTGTCTCAAATTGGTTATGCTAATTTATATGCTTCCAGCAGTCTCTAAGTAGTAATTCATCTGTTATCTGTTTACCATGAAGGGTTATAGAAATCTAACTAACAGAGATACTACTTATGTTTACTCAATATTACTTAAATTTTTTTTAAGAAAGGGTACATTATTTCTATCTACATGTTTCTAATCTACCACTTTTAGGCTATTCATCTGTGATGATAGTCACAATGTTACAGTGGAAAAGTGTATTAAACTCTTAAACAAAGATATTTCTAACTTTTCTAAGTTAAAATGAATTAAATGAATTAAGTAATTTTCTTGGCATTCTGAGACTATTTGGTATAATGTGTTATTGACTATGTAGAATATTAGTTATTATAAGTAAATATATTTACTTTTTGTAAAAATTTTTATAAAAAATGTACAAAATTACTAAAAGAAATTTAGTATTATTTCCGAGTACTAGATATTGGATGTTTTGACACATCATACATGCTAACTGGAAATATTGCAAACACTAGGAAAATTGGTTTGGTGATGAATATATTTCTAAAAGTATATGGCTAGAGTAAAGGAGAACACAATATGAGCCATCTTTAATGAGTATAATTGTAAGTGATCTTGGCTGGCATAACATCACTGGCAGCTTTCTAGGCTTTTCCTCAGCCCTTGAGATACATGGAGGCTTTATAAAACCTAGCCACATTTGCCCTCAGCACTTCTGGCTTTAAATGTTCTATGCATTCTTGACTTTCTGACAATAGCATGGTCTTCTGAGATATATGTAGTGCTTGGAGAGTTATCCTGTAGCTAGCAAGAAGGAATACAAATCCTCAATGAAAGTGATCAACAATTAATATCGAGTTTAACAGGTCCACAGTAGGGATCTATGCTGAGAATTTAGAATCAAAGGCAAGGTAATCTTTGTGGCACATCTCAATAGCAATGAAGATTAGAGAGCCATGGGCTATAGATACAAAGCTGAGTTATATCAGAACCTCCATATAAAATCCAGACTAGTGAAAAGAGACCACCTGCATGAAATAGTACCTTCAAGAACTAGGTAGGTAAAGTTCTCAGGCCACCGGAAAAGAAGCAAACATGCTATTTGCTTGTGTGACAATATTCTGTAGCGGCAGGGAAACTTTGGGTAGCCAAGAGGCCCAGACTGAATCATTTCCAGTAGATTGATTGAAACTTTTGCATGGGTCTTTAACTTGGAAAAGGAAGGACAGAAGAGAAGGAAAGGAAGGCATTGGAGGAGAGGGAAGACCAAGTATATTGCTGAGACTCAGTTTGGCAAAATGAATTTAATATAGTTACCACCCTCACAGGATTTATGATCTAGCAGAAGAAGCAGATTGATATATAATAAACAGTTATATAATGGGATGAATTTCATATTAAGATTATGAGGGGTAGTCTAATAAGAGGGAGAGAATACAATAATCAGATTTAAATGACCTGGAATTCAATGCCAGGACTATGACTTTAATTCACTTTCCTTCTCTGTAAAATGACAGGAATAAAAGGAACCTGATACAGATTTTTGTTAGGATTAAAAGTCATAATCGGGTTTTTTTTTTTTACTTTAAATTTATTTTATTTTTTCAGTGTTCCAAGATTCATTGCCCATGCCCCACACCCAGAACTCCATGCAATAAGTGCCCTCAATACTCACCACCAGGCTCTCCCCTCCCCCCCACCCCTCCCTCCAAGTCCCTCAGTTTGTTTCTGTGTCCAAAGTCTCTCATGTTTTGTTTCTCTCCCTGAATTACCCTACTTTCCATTTACTTTCCTTCTCCTACTGTCTTCTATATTACCCCTTATGCACCACAATAAGTGAAACTATGTGATACTTGACTTTTTCTACTTGGCTTATTTCACTCATCATAATCTCTTCCAATCCAGTCATAATCAGTTTAAGTGGCCTTAATAAAACCTAATATTATTTTGTTATTGTTATAATTATCTTGTGGCAGGTACTGTTCAAAGTTCTCTATATATTAACTTATTTAATCTTTATAACATTCCCATAAGTCAAGTACACTTATTTCCTAATTTAATATAAAGGAACTGACTCATAGGTTTAGATACTTGACAAAGATCTCTTATCTGGGAAATGGTTAAGTCATATTAAAATACAGGTTCTGGCATCTTACACAATTACTATATAATAGCTTTAGAACAACAACAACAACAACAATGAAACCTGATGGGAACACAAATATATTTCCCATATTTCCTGTGTTTCTGGGTATAAAACCCTGAAGAGTTATAGACCAGAGTATATAGACCAGAAGAGTAAGTAATTAGCACACCTGTCTCTGCCTTTTTCTATGCATTCATTTCTCAGTGATACTTGAAACCCCAGCAAGTGTCAACTCAGGGCTTGTGTCCTCATTACCTTCTGCCCAGAGAGGAAAAAGACACTCCTTATCTCAAAGAACCATGACAGGAAAGGTCTCTGGCAGAGACTGGGTAAATGCAAGATGGCATTATGCCTAGGACAGAGCAGAGGGAAAGAGCAATCTGAACAGGGTTATTGGGTTTATAGGTGTGAGGTACAAAGCTATTAGATTTTTGTCTCTTACAAAGGAGGAATTGAGTAAATTTGTGTAGGGAGAGAAATGGGTTGGTGAGGTCTTCAATGACTTTCATTTCCTGGAAATTATGCAAGCATCATTTTATTCTATCATGCAACCTTAAATGAATTCATTATATCACTAATTATTGTTTTGTTTGATACATTTTGAAAGCCTTCAATATAACATAAATGGCATTTGACGGCAGGAATTTGCCTAAAAGTTCTCTGCTTAGAAGATAAGCACAAAGATGTAAAATACCTTGAAAGGAAGTTTTAATTCTTCACAAAAGGTTATCCGAATGATTTTCCTGATTATTTCTATCTTTTAAAAAGGTACGTATTATGTGGTAATTATTCTTTTAACTACTGATACAATTAACGCCTAATGCATGAGAAATAAAATTTATAGTTTTATTTGGCATGTACTTACGCACCTGAATAGCAATTACTGATGTGACATTTTTGTCTGCACTATAAAGCATTGCACATCCTCCCTTTCATCAGTTGAAAATTGAAGCGAAGAGGCTCGCTCCTTGGGGAGTATCTGCCCTGATCTTATCTGGTAGAATGAAAATATGATTGCCTTACTGACACTATAAATTATGCTTTCCCTACTCTAGGACCCTTCTGCAATAGAAATCTATACCATTAGTGTGACTTTTTTGCTCTAGAGGAAGTTGTTTTACCTTTACAATACTTAAATAGAAAATCTTTCCTCCCTTCTTTCATCTCAAATCATGGCAATTAGAATACCACCAAGAAACACACCAGGTAATGCTTCTCCTTGTTGTAATGATGAACATAAGGATCTGATTCAAATGGTGAGAGAATATCAAAACTCTAAAGTTGAATGAAACTGTATCAATTTTTTCTTTTGAAATAAGTAGTTAAATGGCTCTCTTGGGCGAACTTTTTCTTCAACTTCTTCTATTTACAATGAATTGGAAACACAAATAGCCAATAACTGTCACTGCCTTGAAAGTTAAAGTGAAATCCTTGTTTGTGTGGTCTCTGTAGACATTTTCATGCCAAAGGTTGTGATTTCTCCAAGGTTCCTGTTGTACCCAATAACCTCAAACATTTTGGGATGAAAATCTGCTTCTTTTTTTTCCTTTTCCCTGCTTTTCTGTAATGTGCTTTTCCTTCTATTCATTAATGTCTTTGGAACTAAAAGGGGGAAAAAAGACATTTTTAAATTCACCTCAAAATACTTTCCCATCAAACTGCTCTTGGAAAACCTATTTTTCATGACACAATTGCAGAATAAACCTATGGCTAATACTTATTTACACAAACTCAAGGCAGTTATATCTGTGTTTGGCGACCTTGAAACTATATTGTGCTCAGTGCCCTTTTTATAACCTTAATTACTGGGGAATACAGAGCTTTAAAGAAAGACTAACATTTCACTTTAACATCCACAATAATCTATTATAAAGCCAGCTAAGCCAGTCCCCAAATACAGAGAAATGTTATTACATGCTCAGCTAGCTGTCAAGGGGCCATGAGTCAGTGGCTTACAGTTATCAAAAGTAACAAGGTTGTTCAGAATTTCCTCCAACAAAGCCAGCCAGCTTATGGAAGGATTAAACTCTCTTTGATTAGCACAACTGGAACATGTCCTACCCTTTTAATTAGCATTCCCTTTTGCTTGGTGGAGGCTGGTAATTTGACACTCACATGAGGCATCTCAGGAAATAATGTGGTATTTTGTCCCACTCATGAGCATTAGAGCCATGGTATATACTTCTGCATCAACTAAATTTGAACTGTAGAAGGATTTATGTTCAAAACCCTGTAAAATCCCAAGGGCACTATGCCTTTAATAGACAAAATGTAATAACACTCCAATATAATGTGTGGCAGGAGACTCAGTTTGCCTTTAGGCATAGTATATTACCCTAAGGCCATGCTCTTTTTGCTTTCTATCTTTGGGAACAAAAAATTGTATGTCAGCTTTATTGATATTTTACAGGTTTACATTTTAATTCATACCTTAAGGCAATTCAGTGAGAGAAGACCTCTACTTATGCTGCTGGATTACTTAGTTGGTAAGTCAATATAATTTTTCAGTGACCACACGAAACAGAACAGAGTGGAGGCTACATAGAATGAAAAAGGGAAATAGCATTCTGCCACTCCTCAAGGACACATGATCTGTCTGAAAACAAATTTAGGTATAAATTTCTCCATTCTCCAACTTACAGGCTGAGTCTACTTATATCATTCTAACATTTCCATGTCTCATTTTCTCTACTTCCTTTTCATTCCTTTTCCATTTTCCTTATTTTATTTCTTTTCTCTCCTTCCTCTCATCCCCTTGCCACCCTTTAAATGAATAACTATTGAATAAGAAGTTTCCAATGGGAAAATTGCCTAGTATTTCTCCTGTTTGTTACATGAGGCAAAAATGGTAAGATTAAGAAAGAAGCTGTGGAAACAGAGCTTCCTGTTACTTCATGGAAATCTCCATGTGATTTGGAAAGAGAGAAGTAAAAGTAAAAGTAGTAGTAGTAGTAATAATAATAATAATAATAATAATAATAACTCAGATAACCTAATTCAACTTTTTTTCATCTTTTAGTACAGTCTTCTACAATTGAGTTAATGATTGCATCTATTTTATTTCTAAGGGGACATTCTATGTTTTGTTTCTAAGCTACCCAATTTAGATTTAAAATTCAGAATATTCTTTTACAAATCATTTTCAGAGAATTATATATCAGCTAAATATTCTTGTATATTTTTGTCTTTCAATATATACCTAGGTATTTCTGGTGTTTTTGCTAGGATAGTAATCTATTCAGTCAATCATTCATTAGGCGCCATGATTATGGGAAAACCAGGAGGTATTAGAGAAGTAAACAAAATCCCTGTCAATTTCAAGGAACAGCTAGAACAGTAAGTTTTAATAAGCATCATCTCATTTAATTCACAAACAAAAGAGAAGTTTTGTTATAACTAGTTTATTTAGAAGCCATAGCCTTTTTATCTTCAGTTGCTTTGGTTTGGTTGTTGATGTCAGATATGTCAAATCCAACTAAGTGAGTCAGAGTGTGGGTTGGATGGGAAGAGGGAGTTTGATGAATTGTTCTAATCAAGGTGTATGAAGTTGACTGTTCTCTGAGAACCTCTCTTTTCTTTTATTGTGAAGTGGAAGGTGAAATTCTTAAGTTAGAGTATAGCAATGGGTTTGGAGATTTCATGAAGGCAGAGAGGTTTTGGAAAATCTGTTGCAGATAATAGGGAAGAAACAGACTATGGAAGCACAGAGAGCTCCTGGACCATGCTGAGTGGCTAGTTTTTGAGATGTGAGATTTCCCCCTATGGCTCTCCTCATACCCAATGTACAAAATGCAAGATTAATTGAAGATTTAAAAATTTATGGGTGCCTCGGTGGCTCAGTGGGTTAAAGCCTCTGCCTTTGGCTCAGGTCAGGATCTCAGGGTCCTGGGATCTAGGCTGCACCCTGCCTCTCTGCCTACTTGTGATCTCTCTCTCTGTCAAATAAGTAAATAAACTCTTTCAAAAAAAAAAAAAAAGGATTTAAAAATTTCCAAGTTTATCTAAAGGAAGGCAAAGTTGCATGGTAGTTGATTAAATTAGAAATAGATCAGTTCGAGAAAACTAAGAGAAAGCTCACCTTCTTATAATAAAGGCAATCTTGAAGATTGTATTTTAATATACACCTACTTTTGATATTTGAGTGATGTGTGGAGTATGATATGTCCTCATCATATTAGAGCAAGCAAACCTTTCTGCTGTTTTCCATGCTTTTTCTTTGGTCTTGAATTAGGATTGACCACAGAGGAACATACAAATAATTCTTAGAAGTTACAAATATATAGATTTCTTGTATGTTTGTTTTGGTTTTAATTCCCACTGCCAAAAAAAAAAAAAAAAAAAATTGGTATAAGTCATCTACCAACAACAGTTCTTCCAAAAGTTATTATGTGGGTTTAGAATGCCTAAATGTGTGATTTCTGAAATGATTTTACAGCCTCTAGGGCCACACATCTTTGAATAATATACAATGTAAGTACTACCATATGGTAACATTGTCCCTGGGCCAAAAAAGAAAGAAGAAATGCTATAGAGAACAAAGTTATTTGTTTTACACTTTAACTCCCTTATGCAACATGTTAGGCCACTCATAATGGGAACAATGGGCCAGATTAATGTTATAGATTTGATTTATTTTGTCAAACTAGCATTTAAAACTTTTTCAATTTGAAAAGATTCTCAGTGGGCATACATTTTCAGTTTACACATTCTTCATCCCTTTTTATGTCATTTTGCACTTCAGATTCCCCTATTTATATAGCTTGCCTCTGTAGGCCTTTGAAATCAGAAATACTGCTTTAAGAAAACATTCTTCCTCATTATATGGTAAGAGAATAATAGAATTACATTGCTACTCTTAGCCATAGTAAGAATAGAAGAAATCTGCCTTGTTTTAATTCAATAATAATACTGGCCATAATTTAATAAGTACAGATGATTTATAGATGTTTTAAAAAAAAAAGCCCAAAATATATATTCCTCATAATAACCATATAAGAAAGATGCTTTTATCTCCATTTACAGATGAGAAAATTGAAGTTCATTGGGGTTAGAACATCTTTCCACTGGCATACAGTTTATAAGGGGCAACCCTAAATTTAAACACTTTGGATTCTGTGTGGTACTAGTGTTTATGACATTAATCTCATCTCTGTCACAGAGCTTAGGTTTTTCACAAGAAAATTTCTGCAGTCAAGTTCTAGGAATAGTTTTGGGGTTTTTTTTTGGTTTTTTTTTTTTCAATTTCTCTTACAAATCTTAAAGAGAAAATCAAGTCTTTTTTTTTTTTTTTGATCTAATAGGCATGAAAATATTGTCTCACTGAATCTTCACAAATCCATGGACTTGAAGAGATTAAATTACTGCTGAAAAAGTTCAGTACTTCTCAGTAGGAGATTTTGGACTTCAGTGTATCCAAGATGCAAAATATACACACCAATAGGACCTGTAAGCAGGATAAAAGAATGCTTATTTAGACCTATTGTCATTAAAAGAAGACCTTCCATTGGCAGGTCATCCATCAATCTAAAATGTTCCACTCTGGCCTTATGTCATCTGTGGGACATGTATTAAGACTACAGATCAAGTATTAATTATAATTGGATGAAAGAAGAGACACTAGAAAAATATGTCAAATCCAACTAAAAATAGCCTATTAGAAGAAAAATGCTTCTCTCAGAGTCATTGCATATATAGATGGTAGATTTTTTCACTTATATGTGGCTCAAAATACTAGTAAGTGAATAAGCAAATTCTCTTATTTTTCATCCAGATATAATCTCTGATAAAATTATTTCATGTATTAAGAAATCTCAGTTCCACTTTTCTAAAAAATCCACACAAGCAATGGCTTTTTAAAATATGTTTTAAGCTATCCTCTTAGTTATTCTGCTAGTTTAAAAAAGGCTTACCCAGGGGCGCCTGGGTGGCTCGTTTGGTTGAGCGACTGCCTTGGCTCAGGTCATGATCCAGAGACCCGGGATGGGGTCCCACATCGGGAAGTCTGCTTCTCCTCTCTCACTCCCCCTGCTAGTATTCCCTCTCTGGCTGTGTTTCTCTCTGTCAAATAAATAAAATCTTAAAAAAAAAAAGGCTTACCCAATCAGTATCCTAAGGCTGACTAAGCCTGTCTCATTGCTAACTGAGGGAAGGTTGGACATTTTGGAGATCACACTTTATGGAGACTCTACAGTTTTGTTTTATACACCTGTTTCCTAGGTACCACTGAAAAATATACTATATGCTGGCTAAGTGAACATAAAAAAATAAATAAACAAAAAAGAAAATAATTCTGTTCAGGTGCTTATGAAGGTGATGTCTACAAGAAAATCCAACCAGTTCCTTCGTTTTTACTTTCAGTTTTTTTTTCTTTTCCCTTGTTCACCGCAATTTCATTAGACAAAAGATACTTTGTTCAAATTTGCTCTTGAATTTGCATCTACCCGTTATCTGGACTCAGAAAATATAGTTACATGTCTTCATGTTTCAGGCAGCTCTGTCTTTGTCCATTTCCTGAAAATTGACATCATTAGTCTATGAAAGATATATTTTATGAAATTCTGGATTTTTGATGAAACCATAGTTATTGTTTCTGATAGAACTTGATTGAAATTCTAGTTTAGTCACTTTTTAGATGTGTGATCTTAGAAAAACAGTTAACATTTCTTGGTCTTTGGGGTGCCTGGGTGGCTCAGTTGGTTAAGCAACCAACTCTTGATTTTGGCTCAGGTCTCAGGGTTGTGAGAATGAACCTCACATGGGGCTCCATGCTCAGCAGGGAATCTAATTGAGATTCTCTCTCTCCCTCTGTCTTTCCCTTCCTCCCTTCCCATGTGCATGCTATCTGTCTCTCTAAAATAAATAAATAAATCTTTTTAAAAGTTCTTGGTCTTTGGACCCATAGCTACAAAAATTAACATGGAATATTGTGAGATTAAGTGAGATTATATGTGCTAAGTAACATAGTTCTCAGACCATTTAAATAACTCAAAATAATATATCTTCCTTATTGGCAGGCTCTGTCTTCTTCACAAGGCATATTGGATGGAGGTCAAGTGATAATGTGAGGACTCATATCCCTTCAGAAAAATGTGAAATAGAATGGAAAGGGTAGACACCTGAATCTGGAAAAAAAAAAAAAAAGAAAGAAAGAAAGAAAGAAAGAAAGAAGAAAAAGAAAACCCGAAAGAAGAGAAACTAATGATTATTGATATCAATTATGTGTGCTGATTTTGCAGCTACATGTACATTTCTTAATTTAATCACAAGAAGACTATGAGGTACAACTACCCCCCTCAGTTTGAGGAGATAGAGCTTAAACATCTTTCCCATAAATGAAATTATAAGCGTGGGCTGCAGGATTCCTAAGTCTGTACACCTTTGGCAAAAATAAACAGTTCTTCCTCTTGTCTTTCCAGATCCA
Source organism: Spilogale gracilis (assembly GCA_004023965.1). Taxonomy (NCBI): domain Eukaryota; kingdom Metazoa; phylum Chordata; class Mammalia; order Carnivora; family Mephitidae; genus Spilogale; species Spilogale gracilis. The sequence goes on along the minus strand of PITA01003810.1, from coordinate 78,333 downwards.
TAAAGACCTTCTCAATGAAAAATGATTGTAATTGGAGACTGTATCCCATTTTCCCAAATAAAGGAAAAAAAAAACCCTTTACTTATTCTTTTTAAAAAGATTAGAGCATTCCTCTCTCTGCTTATTATGTATATATATCATAAATCTAAATACAACTTTTCATTAACAGTTGCTAATGGAATGACCATCCTTAGCAGCAGTCTTCTAAGAAACTAACTCCACTTTAAATAGCAGAAATGATTTCTGAAAATGTAAGTGTTCCTATAAGAAACAAGCTAACGTGTAAGTGTCTTTTATAACGATCTAGGATGTATCTTTAAAAACTATCATGCAATACATGTTCAACCTTAATACTGCATAAACTCAAAGACTTCTGATTTCAGCTACAGAATGAAAACAGTTGGGAGGTTGTCACTCCCATTCTTATAAACTGAAAAATCAATACTTTCTCCTTGACCCATAAGAAAATTGAGGTTGCAGAGGTAATTGACACCCTGAAATTTGGAGAGACCAAAATCTTTGGAGTCACTGTCAAGATCTGCCTACCATGAATAGAAGCTGCTGAAGTCATGAGCCAGTAAGAAGACTTAATGTTAATTTTTACAAATGCAAGAGGCTGAGTAGTTGAGACTAGTTTGAGGGTGAGAAAATCCTGGAGTTGCTGTCTGCAGGGTGGCACACTTTTCTGAGCTTTACCTCCAGGAAATCCACCTGGTTCTCATGAGAGTCCTCTTCCAACAGGAGGTAAATGTAATCATTATAAAATACACCCTGAGCTCTCTCTCTAACAAAGGATTCCACTGTAAAGGGAAGAATTTTGCCTAAACAGATATGAAAGTTAAATGTAATGCTGTGTCCTTGATCCTAGAAATAAAAAAGGAGGTTAGGGTAAACTTAAAAATATCTGAATTAAGTATAGATTTTAGTTAATGTGTAGTATCAATATTGGTTCACTAATTGTGAGAAAGGTGCCATACTAATATAAATGTTAATAATAGGGAAACTGAGCATGGACTATATGGGATCTTTTTATACCATCTTTGCAATTTTTCCATAAATCAACAACTATTCTAAAATAAAATGTTTATTTAAAAAATCATTAAAGAAACATTAAGAACAGAAGTCAGATCTAGGTGTCCCAGAGACTGATAGTGTTGTTTTCTGAAGGAACTTCTTGTTTTCTATACTCAACTCTTAACTCTTTATTTTTTTTTTAAAGATTGATTTATTTATTTTATAAAGAGAGAGAGAGAACAGAACTGGGGGGAGTATAGAGGGAGAGGTGAAGAGAGAATCTCAAGCAGACTCCCCTGAGCACAGAACCTAGTGCAGGGCTCTATCTCAAGACCCATGAGATCATGACTCAAGCCAAAATCACGATATGGTCGCTTGACCCACTGAGCCACCTAGTGATCCTCAAGCTCTTAACTCTTTAATAGTAGATGGTTTATTTTCTCCTTTTTCTCAGAAAAACTCCAATAGTAAAAGAGAAATAACAAGGACTATGTTCTTTCCTTCTCTCTCTCTCTCTTTTTTTATGTTTTTAGAAAAATAAATTGTATTTTGTAGGGAGACTGGAAGATTCTAAGCAATGACTGTGTCTATCCATTTTATTTTTTTTTACCTTTGAGTCCTAGAACAATGCTTTCTGCATGACAAGTACCTAACTTTTCTCAAATACTTGCCCCATGAAAAACTAAGTAATTATTAATAAAATTAATAGAAAATAGAAAACTGAGGGTGACTATCTCTACAAAAAGTACATTGAATCTATAAAAGGAATAGTTTTTCCAGATAATTTATTATTTTTAGATTTTTTTCTCTATTCTTTCCTAGCAGTCTTACGCTTTCTAAAAAAATAATTAAGGATTATATTTAAAAGTTATTGTTTTAAACAAATAAGTGCAAAAAGTCCAGAAGAAGTTACTAGATTCCCTCAAAGTTTCTTATTTACTGAAAGAAGCTAAACTAGAATCAAGGTTTACTGACATTCAGAGATTTCCATCAATTATATATGTATTTCTTCTTTAGAATTTGTTATATTGTATAACAAGAAAGAGGTGACGGGGGCCTGGGTGCTTAGTCAGCTAAGTATCAGACTCTTAATTTTAGTTCAGGTCATGCCCTCAAGGTCATGAGATCCAGCCCCCTGTCAGGCATCATACTGGGCATAGAACCCACTTAAGATTTTTCCTCTCTTCTCTTCCTCTGCCATCACCCTACCCCCCACCCCACACTTGTGCACACACTCTCTTTTGTGTTTTCCTTCTCAAAGGAGGGAAGGAAAAAAGGAAGGAAGGAAGGAAGGAAGGAAGGAAGGAAGGAAGGAAGGAAGGAAGGAAGGAAGGAAAGAAAGAAAGAAGGAAGGAAAAAAGAAAGAGAGCTGATACCTAACAAAATATTTTGATATAAATTATCATTTTTAAAAAATAATAAGCTATTATTATTTGGGCAAAGCTCTTTGAAACAGACCTCAATTAAAACCAAAGAAAGTTGTTAAAGCTATAGGAAACTAGGCTATAATTAAAACATAATGATCATCAGGAGAACTATAGAAATATTTTTTCACTAAAATCTTTATCAGTATAATTTTGAGGCATGGTTTAGGTGTGTTCTGACATGGAATTTTATGGAAAAATATATAATCCCAGGTCAAAATGAAGTAGATAGTTATAAATGAATACTGGGATCTAAATAGTATGACGTTAGATTCTTCATCCAAAATATCAGTTGAGGGTGCCTGGGCTCAGTCCTTAAGTATCTGCCTTCATCTCAAGTCATGATCCTGGAACTCCAGGATCCAGGCCCCCATCAGGCTCCCTGCTCAGCGGGAAGCCTGCTTCTCCCTCTCTCACTCCCCCTGCTTGTGTTCCCTTTCTAGCTGTGTTTCTCTCTGTCACATAAATAAATAATCTTAAAAAAAAGTATCAGTTGAATTATCCAAACATAATCTCTGATTATTTGTGTGACCTAAGAATCTCCTATTATTGTTAAAAACTACAAATTAAGTGTAAATCAGGTATTTTTCTTTTGATGTTTCAATCTATGATATTCCACCTCTCAGGGTTAATCTTTTCTGTTATTTTATTTGTCATTTAGTAACGATTAATTAGGTCCCTATAATGCCAGTTATCAGAGATACAAAAGTAAAAATACCTGACAGATCACTGACCTCATGAATCTGAAAATCTATGAGAGGGAACAAATAATAAACAATATAAAAATTTAAAATATATAGAATGTTAGATATTGCTGTTTGCTAAGGAGGGAAAGTACTGCAGGAAGGAGAATTGAAATTCTAGACAAGAACACAACAGTAGTTCTGTATGAGAAAGTGCTTTTTATAAAGAACAAATATGGAGGTGAACAACTGAGGAGAAGGGTAGAGAAGAGAAGAGAGGACTGGATGGGGAAGGGGAAGGGGGGAAAGGAAGGGAAGTGGGAGGGGAGAGGAGATAAGAAGAGGAAAGGGGAGGGGAGGGAAGGGAAGGAGAAAGGGAAAGGAAAAGAAAGGAAAAGAGGTAAGAAGAAAAGTTGCAGAGACTGAAGTATGTCTGGCTTATTTGATAAACTGTAAAATAAACATGGTTAAGGGGAGTAAGCAAGGGGAACAGTAGTAGGAGATAGGAATATCAAAATATTTTATTAGGTATCACCTCTCTTTCATTTCCATGCCAAGAAATAGATGGCAGGCCAATCACGCAGGTACTTCCAAGTCATTGAAGAAATCTTTTTTTTTTCTTTGAGTTATGTGGGAAGACATTGGATGATTTTGAGCAGAGACATAATATCAGCTGGATTATATTTAAATAGGATCACAGTGACTGCTATTTTGAGAGGACACTGAAGAAGGCAGAAGATGAAAGACAATTTAGAAAGCTATGTCAACCATTCATGTAAGAGAAGTTGTTAGCTTGAATCAGGATATTAGGGGGCACCTGGGTAGCTCAGTGGATTAAGGCCTCTGCCTTTGGCTCAGATTATGATCTCAGGGTCCTGGGATAGAGCCCCACATCAGACTCTCTGCTCAGCAGGGAGCCTGCTTCCTCCTCTCTCTCTGCCTGCCTCTCTGCCTACTTGTGATCTATTTCTCTGCCAAATAAATAAAATCTTATTTAAAAAAAAGGATATTGGTAGCTGTAATGTGAAAAGTGAGCTTATCTTGAATTCATTTTGAAGGAGAACTGTCATGTGCTATCCATTTCTGGGTTTGAGGAACAAGTCAAAAAGCTGAGTTAAAAATAACTTAAATATTTTGGCCTACATAACTGGAAAAATAAGATTGCCATTCACTAAGATGTAGAATATTACACGGTAAGAAGAAATTAAGAAGGAATATTAGAACTCAGTTTGGGATACGTTATGCTTAGAATAATTACTACAAATTTAAGTATAGGTAATAATTAAAAAGTTTTATTATATAGATTTGAAGTACAGTGTAGAGGACTAGAAGAGAAAAATAATTAGAAATCAGCATATAGGTGTTTTTTAAAAGCACAAGACTGGATGAAATTACCCAAGGAGTTATATTAATATTTAAGAGGTAATTCAAAGAGGAAGACTTAGAGAATGTAAGTTGTAGAAGTTGGGGGTGATGAAATGTAAGCAGCAAGAATAAGGCTGATGGAAAACAGGTGAGTGAGATGCCCTGGCAGCTAAGTGGAAAAATTATTTAAGGGAAGAGAGAGTGATCCCCTGTGTCAAAGGCTGCTTATAGGTCAAGAAAGATAAGGGCTGAGAAATGAAAATTGGATTCAGAATCTATTAGTGAGGTCTTTGGTCACTTCAGCAACAGCAGTTTCTTTGTAGTGATGTGGGGGGAAAAGGCCTGATTGGAATGGGTTCATGAAGGAGAAAAAGGAAACTAGAAGCAACAAGCAGAGACAATTCTTTTTAGAATATTCATAGTAAAAGGAAAGGAAATGGCACAGTAATGTAAAGGAAAATGAACTAAAATAAAGTTGGTCTTTTTTGTATTATTTTAAGATAGGAGAGATCATATCATATTTGGATTAATTTCCTATAGCCACTGGGACAAATTGCCACAAACAGGGTGGGTCTAAATAAAATGTAGATCTACCCTCTCATGATTCTGGAGGCCAGAAGTCTGAAATCAGGGTGTTAGCAGGACTGTACTGCCTCAGAAGGTTCTGGGAAAGGTCCTTCCTTGCCTCTTTAGCTTTTGGTGGCTCTAGGTGTCCCTTGGCTTCCTTGGCCATGTGGCTTCAGTCTGTATCTCCCTGGTCATCTTGCCTGTTTCTATTCCTATAACTCTATCTTCTCTTCAGAAACTTGCCATTGGATTTAGGGCATATCTGGATAATCCATGGTGATCTCAATTCAAGATCCCCAACTTAATTATGTCAGCACAGACTCTTTTTTTCCGAATAAAGTAACATCCATAGGGTCTGGGTTCTAAGATATGCATATCTTTCTGGGTGGCATCATTTAAGCCACTACAGATACTGATGGATATGATATATCAGAGAGGAGAAAAACCGCTGATTCGGGAGAGATTTGCTAAACTGATATTCTTAAGAAAGTAAGAGTTGATGCAAATTAGTTTGTGAGTTGAGTATATGATAGTCCACCCATTGTAACAGGAAAAATCCCAAGCTATATGGGTGGATAGATAAGTAGATGGGGTCACAGCTTGTAGCACTCTTCTGAGTTCTTCAAAGCTATCGTCTCAGGTTTATTGGTTTGTTTGTTTGTTTGTTTGTTGTTTTTCAGAAGAAGATCTGAACTGAAGATTTTTGTGAAAGCAATTTATTAAGGAAGTCCTCGCAGGAGAGACCATTAAGAGAGACCTGAGAGCAGCCAGGGAAAGAAAGGAAGTCAAAAAAGAAAAGGTGAACAAGAATAGCAGTTACTTCGCCTCTAAACCCAGCTGTCTGAGGGCTGTGGGAGAGTAATGAGTCCTCTCTCTGAATGGCTTGAGGAGATGCCTTACCATCCAAGGGATCCAGACTTCAGTTACTTCAAGAAGAAAAAGAAAAGGAGGAGAGAAAAGAGGAGTTTGATCACAATTAACCTCAAGTTTCAGAGAATATAATGGGAGTTTTAGGAGATGGGAGGGGCTGTACAGATATAAAAGAGAATTAGGGTTTGGGGGATGAAAGCTAATCTGAGGGTCTTGAGCTACTTGTGTGAGGATCGCAAAGAAATAGGAGCGGCATAACTAATTTAGACCAAAGGGATTTAGACGGCGATGAAAGAAGTAGGGAATGCTAAACTGTGGAAGGATCTTGCAGACAGATATGCAGAGGAAATACTGTATTCAGCAAGGGGTAGCCCCACCTGGTATGAGGGTTCCCTCTTGACGCTTGTGGACCGTCACAGAGAGGGCTCTTACTCTAAACACTGACTCTCTTGGCCTTGACCATCCATCTATAGTTTGGAAAAATTTTTCAGATTAAATTACAGAAACTTTGTTTTTCCCTAAGAAATGGCACAGTCTTTAATATGTTATGACAAGCGGGTACTTAAATTTTATTCTTGCTAACAGATTGGCTTTATATGATATATTTATATGTTATATATATGGTATAGTCAATGTATATATTTTATATATATTTTAAATGACATATTAATATGTTTATATATGGTATAATAAATTTGCATTTTATATGTATCTTTAAGTGATATATTTATATGTATGGTATATATTTATATATATGGTTTAGTAAATTTAAATTTACCATACAACTGATTGTATATATTGGTGTTTCTGAATCCTGATCTTGTATGTTTTTTATAACTAGAACTTTACCCAGTGTCATTAAATCCTTTCAGTACTGTAATTAGAGGAAATCATCTTTTCTGCTTGCTTTATTAATTTTGATTCCTCAAGTGTTAGTTCCCTGTTGGCTGAGTTGTTCCTCCGTGCTGGCCATGGAGCAGACACTTATTTTCCTAGGTGAGATTTCTATTAGACTGCTGCTAGTATATTTTGCACAGGCTGCTCATGGGTGAAGACCAGGGAGTAGCTGCTGCGGCTTTTGTATGATTTGTTTCACAGGACAGTGGCTGAAGGGTGGGAGAAGCAGTGGGAACAGCAGGTTAGAACTTCGTCTTCTGGATGTGAGCACCCTCAAGTGCCTTGCACATTGCCCTACCATTGCAACTCACTTTCCTAAACCCTGTGCTTTTGCCTGGAGGTGCCGGTCTCCACAGCTGGTGCTTGACAAAGTTTAGCAATGCACAGGGGAAATTTTCCCTGGCTGTCTCTGTAGAGGGAATCAAACTAATGACAGCTTTGGCTGCTGCTGCATCACCTCCTACCTTTGCTGCAGCTTCTGTCCTTCAGCCTTTACTTATAGACATAATATTCTGACACCTATTTTAATCTGTGAATTTCTTCTTCATATTAATTTTGTCTGTTTTCTAGGTATGAAGCATTATGCAGAGTTTTTGAGACACTAACAACGTCTCTGTTTCTTGTTTTCCAATGCAAATCAGTTGGGGAGGTTAAATAAATTTTATTTATTTATTTGACAGAAAGAAACACAGCCAGAGAGAGAACACAAGCAGAGGGAGTGAGAGAGGGAGAAGCAGGCTTCCTGCTGAGCAGGGAGCCTGATACAGGGCTTGATCCCAGGACTCCAGAATCACGAGAGCCGAAGGCAGACACTTAAGGACTGAGCCACTCAGGAGCCCCAAAACTCGGTGTTTTTGAATTATTTTTTATTATTTTTAGAAATTTGGGGTTGGGTGAGCAGGCCTAACATATGCTTGTTTAATATTTGAATAAAACTGGAGATTGCCTTTCAAGAAAAAGGTAAGCACTTTTGTGAAGCTAAGAAAAGGGAAATGTTATATATACCGTGAGAAATCCTATAAGTAATGTGCACAATTTAAACTGCTCTTCATACAGATCTGGAGGGATGGCTATCACAACCCATTACAAGCAGAATTTTGTAGATATCAGCCACTAACAGTCTCTACCAATGTTCTTTGTAGTAAAATTTAGCAGTGTTTTATTTTTTTATAAACGTGTATTAAACAAGTGCGGAATCCATAAGAAAGAGGCATTTGTGATATTGCTAGCCTCTATTATGTAAATTTCTGGGGCCACATTGGATAAAAGAATATCGCTGCCTTTAAGTAGTTATTTTTAAAACATAAGTAATAGTAGGAAAATACTAAATTATAAATTCAACCCTCTGTTTCTTGACCAGCACAGAGAGGTGATGAAAAGCCATTAGGATGCTCAACTGTGTGAGAACTGGATAGCATATTAATCTGAGGAAAGGATTTTATTGCAGTAAAAAAGGCCACAATGGGAGTGTTTCTAGTGCCTGTGACCACTCTAGGAACAACAACAACAACAAAGTTAAGTCAGAGAAGAAAATATTTTTAAGAAGCAGTATAGAGAATCAATTTATTAAAAAGTACCCCCTTTCCCTAAAATAGAGCAGACTTGGGGAAAGTCTACCTTAGAGGTATTTGCAGCGTTCTTAGAACTCCAGACCATTTATATCCAGATGTCATATCCCACAGAAGGGAATGAATATTAGGTTGAAGAAATCAACCCTAGAGGTGCATGTTACAGAGGTCACAAACAAGAGGAAATGTTCAAAGTGGGAAGAGCAGGAAGAGAAGAAAGACATCTCAAGCACATATTTTGTGATATAGCACTTATATACAGTTTCTCATATGATTCACATAGAGTTCTGAGTAGTAGATACAACTGTAACAATTTTGTCTTTCTAGCAATAGCTCTCATTTGGCAGAACACCTTTTAATGTTGATGACAGCTTTTACTATATGAAGAGAAGGTATAGGGATTTTGAAAAAATTCTACGACAGCAAGAAAATTTGTTTATTGTAAAAGTTATCTACATTTTGAGCTGGTTAACTTAGGGAAAAAAAATTATGTGGGAGAATGTCTCTTTTGACTCAGAAAAATATTTATGGATCTATTTATTTAACAAAGGCATGGTTGTGATAACAAAGTCTAGATAGGAAACATTTAAGCAAAAATAAGAGTCAAAATAATTTGCAAAATATGGTTGCATGAATTTTGGAAGTGGTGTTGTAAGGAATAAGAAGAAGGGAAAAAGAGAAAGATCTCAGAAACACCAGGTAGAGACCAGGTCTTATGAAACTATGTTGAATTGGAAGCCTTAGTTTATAGAATAATGTTATCTAATGCTAAATTCTCTCATTTCATGTATTTTCTATAATTACTCTCCAGGGCACATTCTAGCTGGATGCTTATCAATATTTTTCTTTCTTCCTGGGAACACATGATAACTACATTTTCCAACCTTCCTTGGACTTAAGATGAGGCATGTGATTGGTTATATAAGTTGGAAGTCAAATATACCTCTTCTTTCCTGGAGTGTTTCCTTTCACCCTCCATACTTTGCTTTTTGGAACAACAAAGGATTCTCTGCTGTGGTGGCTGATGTGGATGGGGCTCCAGAGGGCAATGGACAGTGATGTAAATGCAACCTGGCTCTCAGACCTACTTCTTGGCAGGAAGCCACTCAGAAGAGTCACCCAACTTGTAACTGTGAAGAGAACTGAGGCTTATTGGGTAAAATCACTGAGATTTTGAGGTTGTCAAAACAGCTAGGCTTAGTATCATAAGGGTGAGTGTCGACACATTTGCCATTAGTTACTCCAAGTCATCCATAAAGTATGTTTTATCCAAAATTCTTATTTTAGTGGTACTTTAGGGAGTAGCAAAGACGTTGGTAGCCTAAGAATTCTATGCTGTTACCATCAGGACAGAAAGCAAAAGTCTAGGTTGGTATACAGAGTGATAACAAGGAACTAGTTAACAAGAAACAAACATAACACACACACACACACACACACACACACACACACACACACACACACACACACGGCAGTCAAAACTCTGGGGCCTGTAAAGACACAGAAAAGGAAAACAACTTCTTTTTCTAAACTGTACTAACAGAAGAAAATCCTTAAAGGATAGTCATGAGTGGAGGTAAGGAAGAATATTTATTTCTGCTTTTACGTGAAATGACAACTCAGTCCAGTTTATATGAGTTTTAAATCAAAACATGACCCAGGAATTCCAAAGGCCTGCTGACCCTTAGGTGGACAGAAACTCCACAATTGCTCTTCTATGCTCCTGGGAGCCTCATGGAAAATGGGTTGCATAATGCGAAAACTTGTCTTATTTCAATCTTTATAAAGTATTCATTCCAATATGCCACACTCCATTTGACTTAAAAATATTACTAAGATGGCAGACTCTAAAGTTTCTTTAAGGTTTATCCTTTGTACAGGGCATGTGGGATACGACCAGCTTCATGCTTATATGTCTTATAATCAGGAGACCAGGTATATGGGACCACAATGGTATACAGGAAATGGTAGATCTTCAGTTTCTTGGCAGAACGAATTTTATCTCAGCATCAGAAATCTAACATGGCCCAGACTATATGATACAGATATAATGCTAATTCCTCCAGAAGAAAGCACATGCTTTTTGATGTTTCTCATTTTATAATAAAGAAAATAAGATCTGTTAGATGAAGAAAATTCTAAAAAATTCTACTCCAAAAAAGAAAAAAAAAAAATCACATTTATAATGGTAGATTTAGCAGGAGTCACCACCTGATTAAGTTTATGGTGATTCACTGTCATTGTCTAAATTCATTTATCTTTGGTGTAAGTCAAGCTAAAGTTTTTTGTTATTGTTGCTATTTTTAGCCAGTTTTAAATAATGACAGGAATCAGCACTACCATTTATTTTAAATCTTCAAGGGTGACATGAACTTTAATTGTTTTACCAAGGTTACTGCATTGCCCTTAGTTTACTGTTTGACATGAAAAGTCAAATTACTCTTTTTACCTTATTAGTCTTCCTGCATACTTACCCTGACACAGATTAGGGAGGTAAAAGTGAGGGTTCTTCCGGTGGTAAGTATGTGCACGTGTGTGTGTGTGTGTGTGTGTGTGTGTGTGTGTATTTATTTATTTGTTATTTACTATTCACTTGGAATTTGGGGAATGACAAAAGCATAAGACTGTTTTATAGACCCTGGTAGAATGAATCAGTAATCTGACACCCAGAAGTCCCCCTTGCAACCGAAAGATCAAGGTAAATATTTCTGATCCTGATTGATTAGTATAAACTCAGAGCGAGTATCCAATAATCTGGTAGTTCTGGTATTTCTTTTCCCAGCACATATCTATGCTTGTATATAGCTAAATATTCTTTGGGAGACTACTAGAAGCAACATTTTTAAGATAGCCTTGAGATGTTATCACTGGGACTTTCCTCAAGACAACATTCACTTCATCTAATATACTCTGTGTGTTTGAACTCAGATACTGTAATTGGTTGGAGGTCCATCACTCTGTATTTTAGAGGTCAAACAGAGCTGTCATTTTTTTCTATTCATATAGTTTTTCTTAATTAAAATCAAATCATAATATGATGTCCATGTATTTTTAATCTAAAGGCACTATGAGGGCTCCTGGGTGGCTCTGTGGGTTAAAGCCTCTGCCTTCAGCTCAGGTCATGAGCTCAGGGTCCTGGGATCAAGTCCTCTGTCCTGTCAGGCTCTCTGCTCAGTAGGGAGCCTGCTTCCTCCTCTGTCTGCCTGCCTCTCTGCCTACTTGTAATGTCTCTCTCTGTCAAATAAATAAATAAAATCTTAAAAAAAATAAATAAAAACACTTTATTTTGGTGATAGTTTGCTATCACCAAAGATCTTTATGTAACCAACTGTCCAAAATAACACTCCAGTTCTGCAACTAATTTCGCTTCTGGTGACTACTGTTTTTGTGATCACTATAAATTCATGATACTACCAAAAAACATGGAAATTGAGGCTATCAGTGGAAGCATTTCTTATCCCCATCCTTACACAGAATAGCCCTTAAGCAAATGGTTAAAACTGTTCTCAGTATGTGAACTCCAGAACCTCTAAATGTACTCATATCAAGAAATTCATCCAGATCTAAATATATTATCTTTATTACCTAATTTATGTCAGCATCCTAGAATACATGCCCATACATTTCCCAATGATTTTAACAATATTAATAAATAAGAAAAGTGTGATTGTATATTATATACAAATATATAACATATATAGATACATAAATATGCATATGCATATATAATATATATGCATAAATGATATACATAAAGTATACAAAGTGTATTCTATATATTTTAAATATAAAATTTGGGTGCAAGGAATAACCATGAATCTCCTGGGGAATATTTAAAAGAGACAGATACCTCTGAACTTCACCTCAGAGAATCTGGCATAACTGGTCAACACAGCAGGATATTTTAAATTGTTACAAATAATTCTCACATGCTGCCAGGTGGGGTTATGAGCCTGCTGACTGTGTAGAGTGTTATAAGTGGGACATGAGGAAAACTTACATCCCTTTGTGAAATAACATCTGAGGTCATTTGTTGGGGTTAATGTAGAGAATGCAATCAGCCATAATACCTGGCTTGCTAAAATGTGACACAGAGGCCACCATGAGGTAGGGAAGGTTTGGAGAAGGACAAGGGCCTTTGGAATGCTGAAGCCTGCAGGGCACCTCTGCTGTTGGAATGCCCCAGGGGAGTCGCCTACCCAAAGCTTTCTTAGCCCAAACAGCCACCCTGTGATCTAAGAGATGTATGCATTGTCCCTTAGGCCACATTTAATAGAACATTCAGATTTGCATATCTTATCTTTCCCAGATCCTCCTAGTTTCAGTAAGACCCATTGTCACACATCTTGTGCTTGAAAAACAGTGATAAGGATTTGTGATTATCCTGAAAAACCAATAAGAGTGGAAGCAAGAAGAGCAAAGGATCTTCACCTCTGAGCTGTGACCCCTTTTTTGCCTTCTCTCTTTTGCAGCAATGTTTGGAGTAATCTTTCATCCATGGTTCAGGGATTGCTAGCCATTCCTAGCAGTCATTACAGAGTTTTCAGCAAGAGAATCCTTGAATATTAGAAAGACTATTTCTGAAGGAAAAGGAAGCTCAGTGTACTGAGAAGCAATTGAATGCCTCCCGTGTATTGCCTAATTTCCCACTCTCTCCTAAGAAATCATTCCATTTTTCTATAAAAACTCTGGAAGCACCGTGAGTATATCTCATGTTCTATTTTAGTCCCACTCAAGTGCATATTCAACATCTGATCATCAGCCATTGAATTTTGCTACTACATGGAGAAACCCAGTAGGTTCTCTGACCATGCTTTCGTCAGCAATTTAATTGAGTCATTTTCTTTAAGCCCTGCATCAAACTTAGAAGCAGCCAGCTCATATTACAGTCTTTCAAACTGTCTACTGCAACAGCCACTCAAAGTTTTGCTTTCGATAGACTTTTCACTCTAAGTACCCATATTTAATAATTTAATGTTTCAGTATTATATGCTAGAGCTTACCACCATTTCTTGAGATTATGTTAGCCAGATCTTCATTGCCTTCAAATTCTAGGTCAGAAAAACATCTTATATTCTCATTTATTTTATCTTATTTGTCTTGCAACCATTTATTTTATCAATTACTACATTGGTCACTTGTAGGCAACAGAATTCCCTCAAGTTAGATTTTTGAAGAAAATAATAAACAGTACACAGAATTTCTAGGAATGTCTTGGGATTTGAATGATAATATAAGATAATACACCTATGATAAATGTCCAACCACAACACAGGGTTGTTCTTGCTGGGCAAGAAAAGAATTTGGCATCCCTCCGAAAGGTACCTTTCCATCTATACCGACATCTGACTATACTTTTACACTTATGTCCTTAAGAAGTTGACAGTAGATTTTATTTCATTGATGTTTTATGGTATCTTATTTTGGGTAGAAAAAAAAATATATATATATATGCTAAATATATCTTCCTCAAGTCCTGATTTCCTTAAGGAAGTTTCGAAACTTGGTCACCTTTGATTCTTGTGTCTTGTGTGAATGACTGTTGGATCACATAAAAAAAACCCAAAAACTGTCAGTGTGTCTAGGAAATAGAGTGCATTCTACCTTCCATAATATAAGAAGGATTTATTGGAAAGATGAATAGGAAGCTCACTGAATTGAAGAAAGTGATGAAGATCCCTGAAGAATAAAAAAAATAATAATCCTATTATGCTTGAAAGTTCCATTATATAATTCTTTTTTTAAAGATTTTATTTATTTATTTGATAAAGAGAAACACAGCTATAGAGGGAACTCAAGCAGCAGGAGTGAGAAAAGGAAAAGCAGGTTTCTCGCCAAACAGGGAGCCCAATGTGGGCTTGATCCCAGAACTCCAGGATCATGACCTGAGCCAAAGGCAGACACTTAATGACTGTGCCACCCAGGTGCCCCCATTATATAATATTTTGCACTTAAAAATATATATATTTTCAAAAAATATATATATATTTCCAAAAATATATATAAATTTTCCAATTTGGCTCCAGAGCCTTTTAACTGCTTCTCTGTACTATTTCTCCCATCATGAGATGGATTACTATTGGTCTAGCAAGGAACAGGTGCCTGCCTTATACTAATAACCATTGCTTGAAAAGTAACATCTGTTCAAGAAGAGAAGAAAGTTTCTATGAAACCAAAACAAGGAAGGACACCAAGGTTTCATGTCTAATTGGTGCCATGACTGGATCACAAACTTCCATATTCTTAATCTATTACTCAACTATAAGTAATGTCTTCTTCATTCCTTAGAGCACATTTTTCTCCTATAATTTACTATCTTTTATTTAATTTCCTCTCCAATTTATCACTGCATTAACTTCTAGCAAAAAGTTTTAAAATCTTATTCATGTATGTCTAATACTGCTAAATTGTTTTAGTTTTAAAAAGTGGTTGTATTCTACTCTATTTTTTAAAAGATTTTTGGCACAATTTACAAAACTGCTGAAATGTTGTCTCTACTTTTTTTTCAGTTTTGAAAAAAAAAATATACCTCTATCTCCAATGATAAATGAATACATATATTTCTTGTTCTTTAGATACATATACACATAAAACATGAAATATATATTAATTGATATAGATATGGATATAGATACACTGTGAAATAAAGTAGTTGAAACAGTGTTAGCATAGATAAAGCTATAGATAGCTATAGATATGTATCTCCGAGTTATGTTTTCCCTTTATTGCAGATTACATAAAATATATATTAATTATTAAATATATATATTTATATATATGTGCGTGTGTGCATGGCAAAAAAAATAGCAGGGGGAGTTTTCACATGTCATGAGGACACACACACACACACATCTATATGAATAAAACCAAAAAATAAAAGAATTTTTCTTTTCTTCTAGACTTTGCTTAGAAAGGATGAGTTGGATCCCACTAAAAATTTTATGTATGGTAATGAGCTTATGAGACATGTCTTGAAAACACCTTTGTATTTTTCCTCACACCTCACTTGCTTGCTTTTTTGTTTTTTTTAAAGCTCAAAACACTTTTAGATACACCCATAGTTTCCCTGATGAACTGTTGTGTGATGAGTGATGATAGGCTTTTCAGTTTGGTATGTTTGAGTACAAATAAAGAAAACCTAATCGTGTCTTAGATCCCAAGGGCTTGTGTTGCTGCACATCCAGGTTTCAGTCAATGGCTCAAACATGTTAGGGACAAAGAAAAATTTTTTTCCATCCTGCAACAACTTGTTGTCCAGCATGTAGGCGTTCACCATCATGGGAGCAGCCCAGCTGTCACAGTTCCTAGAGTCATGTTCTATACCAGCGTCCCAACCTGAAAGGAAGTGAGCAGATGGAAAACATTGAGGTCTAATTTTATCTATTAAAAAAAAGAATTCCCTATATGCCCTCAAGTAATTTTCCCTTACGTTTGAAATATGCATTTCTTTTTGAGAATATTCAATTCTCTTAGATGAATAAGTCTGTAGTTTATAAACATAGATAAAACTCTTTAAGCATTTTCATATATGTAAGTAAGCATCATTTGTTAGACATAAGCAGAATTCATAAGATATGTTACTTACAAGATAAGTAGTTAATAACTAAAGCAGGTGTGTGTTAAACATAGATAGATAGGGATGGAAGGACCAAGAGATACCTAATCTTGGTGTGGTATCTGCATACTAAATACTTATGATCTACTAAATAGGTGTGTGACTAAATATACAAGCATCTCAAAATGTTCTGACACTAAATATTCATGAGGTCTTATTTGGCCATCCACTGGTAAAACTCATTTTAGCCCCTTGATTTCTTTGCTAAAGAAACAAAAATACATCCTATGCTATCCTGCAGGATGTTTGTCAAGTTAACACTTTGGCCCAGTGTCCAGTACTTTTTCCATACCTCCCCACTGGAGGTGGGCCCAGGACACCCTCTGTCTTTTGGTGTAGCGCTGCTAGGTTCTTATCTCTGGTCCTCATAGCTACACTGTCAGCAGAGAAGATTCATGTGTAGACAAAAAGACAAACCGTACAAATATTGCAAACATAGGATTCAGGTAATGTGGTTCTTCCATCTTGTTTGTGTTTGGTAACTCTTGTAATTGGAGCATTTTGACTTGGTTTGTAAATCTGTTTGTTCCATGGCTTCCAGAATAGCCTGTAGTATATAGAGAGGCTACCACTGCATCAAGGTTATTTCCCACATGACAACATATAATGGACCAGACATGGGTCCCAGAGCCATTCCAACTGGCAACAGAGATTGGGAAAATGAAGAACCGTCAAAGGAAACCCATTTGCTAAGATTGGCTCATATTCAGTCAAAGCTTATTCCTTGCCACTAGTCACAGTGTTACAGAACAAAACCAGGGTTCTAGTAACAAGAAATCAAGAGTGTGAAATGACTGTTGATAGTCAATTTTAGTCTCTGTCATAGAATTATCCTTTTCATTTTTAAGTCTGTGCTTTATTTTCTAGTGAATATTCTTTCCATATGGAGTGAAATGAAAACTGAGTAATATCTCCTGCTTTTGTGAGTGAGGAAGTACCAACATGGAGACATATAAATAACTGAAGTCACACAATGGTTATTACCAAATTAAAAGACATAATTTGTTTTTTTGGAGTTAGCTCTGTTACTCTATATTTTAATTTATGTATATTTTTCCATAGAAAGTAATTTCCTGAAATTTTAACATTTGGGATTAAGAAAATTTCCTAATATGTAACACTTTTACCATCCTTGAATGGGTAGAGATGGTGCCAAACAACTAGAATAGACACAAATGGGTGTCTCAGTCGCTTATGCGTCTGACTCCTGGCTTCGGCTCAGGTCATGATCTTGGGGTCATGCAATGGAGCCTCATGTTGGGCTCCACACTGAGCATGGAGCCTGATTCAAAAAAAGAAGAAAAAAAAAGAATAAACAAAGACATGTTCAATACTCCAAAGAGTTTATTGTCTATATGAGTTACGAGTTTTGAGAGAAAATGTGTAAAAGTATATTAGTGCAGGAGATGCCAGATTTGTGTATAAGATCTGAAGTTCAAAAAAAAGGTAAATATAGCTAACAGCCTTGTTTTAAGAACTGACTATAAGATAATTTACATAAAATACCCAGTACAGAACTTGTCTCATATTTGGGGCTGAATGAATGGGTAGTAATTATTATCATTATTAATACCATTATTGGCATTAATGAATTCCAATGTCATAAGAAGAATGCAATCTAGAAAGAAAAACACGTTTACTATAGAATGAGAAATTCTAAAGTTTACTAAATGTCCTTTAAGGTACATTTATTGGCCACTTAGAAAAATTCACTTTAGCATTCCTTTCAAGTAAGCTACCCCGGTGCACTTAATATACTATTAATTTGCAGAGCTGATGAGCAAGAGCAAGTGCTTTGGGTGGTACGATTGTAAGAGAAGTGTGTGGACATTTAGTGATTGTGCTGAGGGATTAAGGCAATTATAGAAAAAATTCAGGCTAAAAGTGCCATTGAAGAGTATTTTTTTAAGCATTCATTATTCAGATGACTCATCTAAAATGGATAACTGCTTTGACTGATTATTGCTCAAGACTGTTTAATTTCTTTAAATGACTTAATCACTGAAAAACTTCATGTAGAAGTTTGGATTTCAGGTAATTATTGAAGGAGAAAGAAAAGTTGCCTGGCAGTAGATCTCAGTTTGAAATTGGGAATAAAATGAGAACAATAAAACATGCACCATGAAATTTCTCTCAAGGTTAATGATAATTCAGTTTTAGGAACTATATATTCAGATATGGGTGGCTCTTTGCTAGACCAAAGTGAAGTTTGTCTTTGGTGCATCCAGTCATTACTCACTACCTTTTGTTTTACTCTGTGGAAACCCTCTTACCCTCTCTCACCCACCTCTGTTTTTTCTTACCAGTGACAACCTTCCACCATAACTTGTCTGAGAATGTGCGTACTAATCAGTATGTTATTCAAGAGTATTTGAATTTTAAGTCTAAACTCTAATACTGGAATGAAAGTCTCTAGTTTTATCAAGTATATTTTAAAAGAAGGAAAACAATTGTTTTGTTTTTCAGGAGGAGGAAAAAGGGAGAAGGAGTTGGGAGGAATTTGTAGGGCTTTGAAATTAAGTGTCTAGACAGGGTGAACATTATGTCCTAGTTTTCCCAGAAGAGTCCCAGTTTACATCCAATTTTTGGCCTAATTATTAATTATGTCCCACTTAACATTAAAAAATGTCAGGGCTTGGAGAATAAATTATATGGCCAACTAATTACAGAAACATATCTATTTATTTTAGCCTAAAATTAATGGCTCATTCACACAGACAACAATTTAAACATACTTTACTTAAATACTTAAAAATGCTATCTAAGTAATAGATATATTTGCAAAACTCATGTCCCAGTGAACATATTATACTTATACCAAGCTTGTTTGCAGAAGTTCCTACCCTGACATCTTATTCCCAGATAGCAAGCTTATTTGTAGAAGTTCTATACTCCTGATATCTTATTTACTTGTAGAAGATTTTTTCCCCCAACATCTTGTTCCCAGGTAACAAGACTTCTATAAGAATAGTTCTTCTGATTTCTCATTCTCCAAAAAATCTGTGAATTACCAAATTCATAGGTGTTTTCCAATGATGCATCTTTGTATATGTATAAGCTTAATTTTATTTAATATTGATAATACATGATATTATGCATGTTATGTAGAGCTATAGCAGAGAAGATAAAATTTATAGTTACAATAACAAAAATTAAATGACCAAATTTCCGAGTTTTAACTTAATAGAGGTTTGTTTTTCATTCAGTGAAATTTGGAAACAGTTTGAGACCCTCCAGGGCAGCTCCTTATAAGTTGCAGTTCAAGAATTTGTTTATCTATCTTGGGCCTCCATGATCTCAACTCAAGTGGTCCAGAGTTGCTTCAGGAAAAGAACACAGGGCCTGGTTCCTGGTGAAGTCTTTTCATTGCTTTAGCCTAGAAGTGACACTTTTCACTTCCACTCATGATCAATTGGTCAGAACTAGCAACAATTCTCACCATCAAGTATCCCTTTCCACCTTATCATCATGAAAGAATATACTCACCACCTCCCATGAGAGACAACTCTGAGTTCCATCCCATCACTGCAACCAGCTCAGAAGTCTAGATAGAACATCTGGTCATATACAGTGGTCTCTACATCAAGTAGTAAGCGATGAGATTAAGATAGAAAAACAGCAATGAACACTTTCATTCAGAAAGAAGGAAAGAAAACATCACATTGTCATAAATCTACAGTAACTTTTAGATCCCACTGGAAAAACATTATACAGGTCTCTGATCGAAAGATGAGGTAGATACTTTGATTAGCCCCTAATTCTGCTCTCTAAAAGATAACCCTTTGCCCACTGTTCTCTGTGACCCTTAGCCCCTGGCTCTGGCAGTTTCTTTCTTTTCTATTATCTCTCTTCATAACACCTGTGATGAGTTTTCAGAAATATGACTTTCTTGGGGCTACTCAGCTTTCCATTTCATATTTCTGCTTCATATTGTCCTAGATTTCTTGATTTAGTCGTGTTAACCTGTTAAAAGATAACAGGGAAAAATAATGGGTAAGAGTGTTTTCTGTAGAATTGTTTTCATTATCAAACCATTTGAGCAATATGTCTAAAGCCATACTTTCAAAGTTACTTACCAGTTGAAAGTTGACATCCCCATGCCTGTTTGTGGGTATCCTATATATTTTATTTTTCACGTAGTTACAAATTGAAAATAAGAAATATAAATATAAAATTTTTATTTCTAAAATCTCATCAGCATTAGTTATTTATGTTATATTTTAAAGATATTAAATTTTACTTATGCTTCTAATAAAGATAGTTTTGTAAATCATGTCTCCTCAAAGCTAGTTAAACTACTATGAAGCATGTCTATCTTAATGGAAATCTTTTGACAGGTAGAAATTTCTGAATGTTACAGAACATTAGGCTCATTATTTTCATTATTCACAAAGAGTATTAGAAAAGTAAAAATAATTTATGCATGTTAAAGTAATTATTTTGTGCATTTCTGATCAATTACTATTATTAAATATAATTTTGATGAAAAATGTATACACATGTAGAGAAAATAACAGTTAAACAAAGTTTAAATAAATGAACATATAAGTACTATATAGTATCTTTTTTATGAGTTTTACTAGTCTTGATCTTGAACTTCAGTTAATTTTTAATAAACATTTTCCAAGACTGTTTCTAGAGACTGTATAGGATTAATATCTCACTTAGCTAATGGCATCATTTTCACCCTTTAAAGACTTTATTTCTGATGTGTCCTCGCTTTTGGCAATATCATTCTGCTAATTTCATGACTCTTAATAATTATAATCTCTCTCTCCTTTCCTCAGTTATATCATGAATGAGAAATATCTTTTTTAAACATATGTATATTTTTCTCACTTAAAGGAAATACTGAATCTCAGAGATTTAAATTTGTGTAGTTACCTAGCTCATTCAGTGAATTCTGCTTTCATTTAAAAATTTGTATTTATTTATTTTTTAAGGATTTTATTTACTTATTTGACAGAGAGAGAGGGCGTGAGAGAGGGAACACAATCAGGGAGAGTGGAAGAGGGAAAAGCAGGCTTCCTGCTGAACAGGGAGCCTGAGGCTGGGCTCATGGCCTGAGCCAAAGACCCAACACCTGAGCCACCCAGGAACCCCTGAATTCTGCTTTTAAACATACTTTTCCATAAATGTTTCAACAGCATTGAAAATACCATCTAATAAGGGAATCATACAAGAATATATTTACAAATTCTTTCTCAATCTCTGTCCAAGTTTGCAATCTATTTTAATGCTTACTACGGAACATTGAGATACATTTCTCTGGGTTTTCCTTTGGAATATTTTAGGAATCTGGCAGGTAGGAAGAATAGTAACAGCTATTTAACAGTGTCTTCGTGGTTGATACTAAGAGATTTTTAATAGTTCAGAAATAGTAATGGCTTGCATTCATTCAGTGCTTTTTCTAAAAGTGATTACTGTACTACCGGGCCAAGACCTTAAAATAGATTATAAAATTTAACCATAATCAGTCAAGGAATTAGACAATATATTTCCACTGTACGCTAAAGAGTCTAATTTAAGATTGTGTAATCTGGCAAAGGAAATACAGCTAGAAAACAAAGACAGGATTCTACTGCAATTCTTTCTAACTTCATAACTATTCATAAAAATTTATGTTGTGTAGACTGTGTAGACCCACTGGACTAAGCACAGTGCTCAGTGCATGCTGAATGCCTAGTAAATGGAGTTTGGCTTACTAAAACAGAACAAGTCTAATATACCAGGAAGTATGCTATTCAATTTAGGGTTTAGCAATATATTGACTAATTTGTCTTCTAAATTATATTAAAAATCAATGACATGTTTGCAAAAGTCTTTGGAATGAAAAGAACCATGTAAATGGAAGCTAATATTCTTCTGTATTTTCTAATGCCCTTCCTGTAACACTCAAGGGAATAATTGATTTTACAGTGTTGCTGTTCTAAAGCTTTCCTCTGCCTATAGACAGGCATCAACAGATGATTGTCTGCAGGTATTTGCCTGGGGGAAGCTATTGAATGTCAATGCAAATCAGGGCAGTTTCCTCAACTGTAGAAAGTTACTAGCAAGAGTCTTGCAAGCATGGGTATATTTTAAGACAGTAGAACTGCACGTTGTGTCAATAAGTTGATATTACCAAATAACTAATTTTTACCTTGATATCAGTTGTTTTCTAATTTTCTCTATGGTACACTTTGTTTTAAAGCACATTACTGGGGAACTGAAAATGTCGATGATTGTGGGTAAAGTTTAAAACATATGTGATTTTTAAGAACATAACTTTCAAGTTGCTTGTATTGTGTTTTTTGAACAATGTGAATATACAAAAGTTGAAATAATACTCATAATACTAATTATAGCTTAACATTGTGCTAAGTGCTTGAATGCTAAATTTAGACAACCTTTTTGTAGGATTACATTTTATAAGTGCATTTTGATTTTTTAAGAATTCCAGAAATGGAATCCTAAACTGGCATTATAATTTGCATATTTTATCCATTACTTTCTGCTCTTCCCAAGAGACATGATACAAGTTTCTAAAGACTTGGGACCCAGCCACCTGTCATTCTAAAGAACGTTTTCCTCTTCACAAGTAATATGATGTGCTAATTAACTGTTAAAATTTGGGATAGGGGGCTGAGAAATAAAAATGATAATCTGCTATCGTGAAAAAAGCCAAACACTTTTCTATATAGATGCATCTATGTTACTATTCCCAGTGGGACAGATATTGGCGAAATTGTTATGCTAAGAAGAAACAATGTCACTTTTTAAATTGCAGCCTGGATGAGCATCTATGAAACACAGCAACACTAAAAAGAGACTTTCTTGTTCTTGAGGAAAATCAATATTCGTTCCAAATGAGTGTATGCGTGTGTGTATGTGTGTGTGTGTGTGTGTGTATGAAATATATATATAGTTATGTATATGTTATGTATGTATATATATTTATGTATATATTATGTGAATGTATAAAATATATATGTATTTCATCAACAGTGGTAGATATATTTAGATATTAGATTTAAATGTAAATTATCAGTTTAAGATACTGTCTTATTAGCTCTCAGACTTAATCTCTTCATGCTGAATAGTTATCAAGACATAGAAAATATAAAACTCAAAGCATTGGAAACTAAGACTGGTTGACAACTCATTGCCAGAACATGAAAAATATTTTGGCTAATAACACTGCACATGTTCGAAAGCAGTTCTGAGACATAGACAGAAAGATTAGACATACACCATTCCACTTCCCTGGAGTCTTAAAAGGATGCACACAATATGATCAATGTCTCAGGCATTGAGACATTACAAAGGAAGAGTAGGTCTTCCAGGATGAGTGGGCAAGATTCAGTGAATCCCAGGATGTATAGATCTCACAAGAAAGGATGCTTTGATGTAAGAGGAGTTTTTGTTTTGTTTTGTTTTGTTTAATAAGAGTAACTTATTTTCTAGGAAATGTAGAGTTTTTTCTTCATCATTTTTCAAATTATCACAGAAACACACTAGTATTTCTCAGAGCAGGGAGAACTCACACTTTTTAATTTTGTTCAATGCTGGGCGTTATTCAATGTCAAGAGGTATTTGTACCAGTCAGCTTTCTAGATATGGGCAAGGAAGAGGATTCAACCAGCAACCCTATGATAACAAGTACCATATGTGTAGTCTTCATCTTCTTTTGGTTGACAAAGATCATGCCTGTATGAAAAAAAACAACTTCATACTAAAAACTTGAAGGAAAAATATACCTTTAAGGTGGTATAATAAATGGATATGAATCTTAGAACAGTTACTTAGAATCCTTAAAAGATATCTTCCCTGTAAACAAAAATGGACTGTTACCAGAAAGTAAAGGATTGACAATGAATGTGAGTTTATTGAGAGTTATTTTGTGAGTAATCTAAAAACATAAATTAATAAAAAAATTTCCTATGGAGGCAGTGAAAAAAGAAATTAATCTATTGGGTCATCATATCATTTTAAAAGATAAATATGAGAAAGAATTCTATAATGTAGAAGAACTCTTCTGGAAAAAAAGAGATTAAAAATATGAGAGATAAGTTGATAAGTATGGGAGACAAAGCCTAGTGATCCAGTTTAAGAGTTCCAGGAGCTCAAAGAAAAAGAATCAATACCCATTAGAAGTAAGTAAAGAGGGGCGCCTGAGTGGCTCAGTTGGTTAAGCGACTGCCTTCGGCTCAGGTCATGATCCTGGAGACCCGGGATCAAGCCCCACATTGGGCTCCCTGCTCAGCGGGAAGCCTGCTTCTCCCTCTCTCACTCCCCCCGTTTGTGTTCCCTCTCTGGCTGTGTTTCTCTCTGTCAAATAAATAAATAAAATCTTTAAAAAAAAAAAAAGAAGTAAGTAAAGAAAATTTTCTGAAAAAGAAACAATAACATCGATCTACTCTCTGAATGGTTTTATTGTGAAAAGGGTATAATCAATCAATAGATTTTCACCCTAGTCCAACCATGTACAAATTTTTAATCATAAGCATAAAGTCCTACATTAAATTAAAAATAAATCAAAATAATATATTTATGAAAGGATTAAATTTCATATTTCATAAAATCTTCTCTGAAATACTTCATGGTTTATATATATACTATCATGATGTGTTTATATACATATATAACCTATAACATAATATATATATACATATATATACACACATAGAAATACGCTATTTGAGAATTTAATATTCATGCAAGTTTTATTTAATATGAGTGACTACATATTGATTTTCTCAGAAAGACAAGGTGTCAGAACCATATCATGTGATTATCATCTTGAAACAAAGATACTTGGATCCATATTTGTATTCTGTATAGAACAAATTAACATTAAAAACTCAAAATTTGGGAAACTGCTTTATAAGGGACAAGATGGAATAGTAATATTAGTAAGCTGTTATAAATTACATAAATAAATAAATTATAAGTTTGATTATAAAATAAACTCAATATAAATACTGAAATATCGCATAATTCAGAAACAAGGTATATTAAATGTTAAAATTATATTTATTGTATTTATGCCTTTTTACCACTTTCTCCTTATTTCTTCTACCCCTCAGCTTCTGGAAACCAATTTTCTACTTTGTTCTCTGAATTTGACCTTTTTTTCTAAGATTCCCCATGTAAGTAATACCATGCAGTATTTTTCTCTGTCTAGTTTCTTTCATTTAGCATAATGCCTTCAAGGATATTTGTACAGATATATATATTTTTTATATACAATATATATTCCATATGTTTATATAAATACATATAAATTTTATAATGCAAAGCTGATTTATTTGCATGCATAACTATGAGAATTAGGACATTATATACAAAGGAAAAGAGTCTTCTGGCAAATGGAGATCAAAGATCTTTAACTTAAATGATGTCCAACTACAATGAGAAGACTTAACTATGTTATCTTCAGAAGTTAACTCTCCTCACCTGAAACTTCAGCAGGCCTTTCAAACAGGTCTTCCTGCTATTCCTCCTGCTGATTCCTCCTGATGGACAACATGGTAATCCAAATAGTCCATTTGCTTCATCTGTTGATCCGGCAACTCACCCAGGAAATCTAAGAGGTCAGTTTCACTATTCTCAGGAGATACGATCTTTAGGTCTTGCAAGACTTTGCTTAACATGGACTCTACATGCAGAGCTGACTTTAGAGCTTGTATGTCACTTTCCCAGTTACAAACTTTCAGCTATCAAATGAATAAAGTCTAAGGATCTAATATGTATATCATGGTGGCTAGAGTTTGTAATGCTGTACCGTATAATTGAAATTTGCTAAGATAGAACTTAAATGTTCTCACCAAAAAAAAGGTAAATAAATAAATGTAAAGTGATGGATCTGTTAATTAATTATATCCTATCACAATGTGTACATACAATACCAAATCTTCAGGATGTACACTATAAAAATCTAATACTTTTATATCAATTATTCCTCAATAAAGCTGAAAAATAAATTAAGCTTGAATATAAAAATATAAGAATAATTTCCAAATGAATAAAAAAATTATAAAGTCTACCCTTGGACAATGCAGAGTCATAGAAACATAAGATAAGATTGCTTATCTTGGAGGTGGGGGGCATGTTTGTGGAGGAGTTAGATTATAATAACATGATAAATCATCATATGAATTAATACCTGCAAATAACTTAGAACCTCAATGATGCAATTAGTATCCAGGGTGAGGGGAAATACTGATTCAAGGAGCAAGACCTACCTTGATCAGGCAAACAATCAATGAATAATTGAATGAGTAAACTACTAAAGTATTTGAGGGCCAGTTGTTTCAAACATTTCAGTAAAAAAAAAAAAAAAAAAGCAACCAGTAAGCAAAATTTCTGATGGCAAAGAAAAAGAGGGAAAATTACCACATTAATTTCATTAATTTCATGAGGCACAATCATGATGTCATCACTTGATAAAGATTGCAATCACAAGAAAAAGCACAGCTCAAACTTTCTCCTGTAGGCAATGTCTAATTTGGTCTTCAATGACTACCATCTCCTGGTGTTTATGTCCTTTCTTAGTTTCTCCCCCTGAAGGTGGGTTGCATTAATGGGACTCATTTTTAAAGGAAAAAATATAGCAGAAGAAATAGGATATTACTTCTGAGATTATAAAAGTCATAATGTCATAAAAGCATGATGGCTTCTGTCTTGGACCCTTCCTCTCTCTCTCCCTCTCCCTCTCAAGAAAATATGCAAGCCTATGGATAGGCCCAAGTGATAGGAGCTAAAGGCTGCAACCTCCAGTCTGCAGGGTCCTGAGCCCTGCTAACAACTACATGAGAGAGCCTGGAGGTGAGTTCTCCTCCAGCTGAGTCCTGAGATATGTGCACCTGCTACTGACACCCTGATTGCCATTACCTGAGGAATTCAGACCCAGAGGCAACCAGCTAAACTGCTCCTGACTCACAGAAATGGTGGGTCAACAACAAAGAAACAAGCAAATAAATAAAATATTAAATAAAATATTTTGTGTATATATATGTGTGTGTGTGTGTGTGTGTGCTTTATTACACAGGGCCACAATGCAAAAGAAAAAATGCAAAAATTAAGTAGAGGAATACTCAGAAAATATATGTAATTATTAGTCTTCTTAGAGTATAAGAGAATGAAGCCATAAAAATCAAACAGAAAGATATAAGAAAGAAGTATTCATTAAATCAATGGCAGTAATATTCAATATATTATATATAGTTACCTACACTGTATGTGTGTGTATAAATATGGAATATTTGAAAATAAAGCTGAGGCAAAATCCTAGAGATAACCAAAAGATAAAGGAAGGAATAGTAATAGGAGATGAAGGATAAAATAAGCAATAACTATTTAAGATCAGATCAGAAGGCCCAATTTCTGAATGAAAGAGTTACAGCAAGGAAAACCAAGGGAATTTAGGAAAAAAAATTATCAAAGAAATATTTCAGTGATCACCAGAATTGAAGGAACTATATTACAGATTAAAAAAACAACAACATTGACAACTTAGTAAAATAAATGCCTAGATCCACAGCAAGACATGTTATTTTGAAAACTGAGAGCTCTTGATAACTTAAAAACTCATAGAAAGGAAAAATAAGTGAGAGAGAGAATTAAAATGTTATTAGACCTTTCAACAATAGCCCTGGACAATAGAAGACCTTTAGAATTAGAGGAAATAAATGTGATTATAACCTAAAAATATAGAATTAGCTGGACTATAAATTAGGTACGAAGGTAGCATAAAAACATTTTTAAATGCAAAACTTCGAGAACGATTTCTTCTCATGCCACACCCTTAAACTATGGCAGTGGTCAAAACCTTTTTTCTGTAAAGATCCAGATAATAAATATTTAAGATTTGCTATGAACCATCAAGCCTGCATTGTAATCACTGGACTCTGCCCTTGGAGTATGAAACAATCTAGAGACAGTATGTAAATGAATGAGTGAGACTATATCCAATTAGCTTTATTTATGGATACTGAAATTTGAATTTCATAAACCATCACATGTATGCCATGAAATTTTATTCTTTTTCCCCAAAATATTTAAAAATGTAACAATTATTTTAGCTTCTGAGTTGTATAAAATGAATGGACAATCAGATTTGACTGGAAGGCCCACATGTTGCTGACTCCCAGATACTGGAAGGTAATCCTCCCCCAGACAGAGTTAATCAAGAAAGAGGAAGTTAGAAAATCAAGGATATAGAGAATTCAATGCAGGAAAGATGGAAGTTGAATCCACAGGATGGAGGTGAAAGCAGATCCTAGGAAGACAAGGAGGCAACTGCCTCAACTCACAAGACCCACCAGCCATGTAGGTTGTAACAAGAGGAGAGAGGGCTCCAGAGAGATTTCAGCAAGGCAGACAATTTGAAACCAAGCAAAATAAAACAAAAATGGTAGATTTCCCAATATGTTCATTGTATTGAGAAGAACTTTGAAGGTTTATTGGAACCTTGGAGAGAAGGAATCATGATGGGTATAGATAAAAAAAAGAACAAATAAATGAGATGATGATTCATAGTTTAAAACACACAAACAAAAAAAGAGAAGTCAGTCAAGAAAAACGTTTAAGCATTATAACTAAGTTGTATGGACCTCAAGAGTAGTTCCTTAGTTATAACAAAATCACAGATTATTAATAATAAAAAAACATAATGTGACTGCACTGGAGACATTGTTACAAGTATGTCTAAGAGTGGGAATGGGAGGAGATGGTTAAGCAGCTAAAACTGAAAAGTCAAGAAGTAGTACTAGAAGCCTATTATTTAGAAATATGGACGTGATCACCCTAAGAAATAGGGAACAGTAGTAAGTTCCCATTTCTGGGGTGTAAAAGCGAAGGAATATTGGACACAACCACCACTTTTACTTATATGTCATGCAAATTTATTTGAAATAGTGTTTTAAGATCAATGCATTTTAATACTGTCCTCAAATAAATAGAAAGTAAGACAAAGTCAATTTCTATTCTATATATGGCAGTAATCTTGATGATATATAATAAAAATACTATTGATACAATAATTTATTTTTCTTAGCAATGAAAAAATATAAAATGCATTAAAGTAACTATAAGAAAGGACTGGAGAGAATCCAAAAAAGACAAAACTTGAAGGAATCTTACATTCAAAAAATAAATAAATAAAATTGAACAGGCTGCTCCCTCTGCCTAGAATGCCTTGCTCCCAGATATTTGACTGACTTGTGTCTTTCCCAGCTTCAGGCCCCTCTGCTGAAACAGCACTTCCTCACTGAGGTCTCTCCTGATGACCAAACGCACAAACATACTGCCTTGTCAGACATACCCTGCTTTGTTTATGTCCACAGGTTTTATAAATGTCTGATACAGTGTTTAATCTTTGTTCTTGTTGTTTATTTCATTGTCTTTCTGTTTTCTTTAGAAATGGAAAGCCCTCAATGGCAGGGATTTTAATCTGTTTTGTCATTCCTGTTTTCCCAAAATTTAGAACAATATCTGGTACACCATAGACATCAGTAGATATATGTTCTTATGAACACTGTCTTTTGATAAATTAGACACAATAAGAAAAACTGAATAGTGTAGGAATTTCAAATTTTCCCAAATTAATTTATAGATGTAACAAAATATATATCACTTTTCCACAGGGGTTTTTGTTGGAACTTGCCACAATGCATCTCACTTCAGAGTAATCAGCAATTACTGGAGTAGAGGGAGCCTGGAACTGTCAAGTCTATGGTGGTTAGTGCTGTAAAATCAGGGAAAATAAAGATACTTTGAAAAATAATAAAATAGGATATGCCAACAAAATGTTAAAATATAGTGTAAAATAGAGTAATCTGAAAATCAATTTGCATAAAAAATCCACTGATAGGTAAATGTAACGGAATATGCAGTCTTGAAAACAACTGTGTATATATTAGCCCTGCTGACGGATTAGTCATAAAATGGTGCAGGAAGCAGTGGTATTTGGGAAATTTTTGTTAGTTACAACATATATGCACTCCCCCAATTCCAGAGGTTTAAAATAAGTTAAATAACAGGTTTTTTTTTTTTTTTAAGATTTTATTTATTTGACAGAGAGATCACCAGTAGGCAGAGAGGCAGGCAGAGAGAGGAGGAAGCAGGCTCCCTGCTGAGCAGAGAGCCCGATGTGGACCTCGATCCCAGGACTCTGAGATCATGACCTGAGCCAAAAGCAGAGGCTTTAACCCACTGAGCCACTCAGGCGCCCTAAATAACAATTTTTATAAAAAATAATACAAATACTAAAAATAGAAGTGGCTAGCCCATGCACACATAAATAAATAGAATAATGTTTTACTGGGTCTTCTAAAGCTGATATATCAGAAGTCAACACAAATACAACTAATAGACAATTAGTAAAAATATTACTGAGCCTGTATTTTTCTCAAAAGCTTGAAGAAGTCTTCCAAATACAAAGTGTAATGACATTCAATGTTTACAAAGAAAGCAAAAGACTTAAGCAGGAAAAAAAAAAGGTTTAGCTTTATCAGTAATTTTTAAAATGCAATTTAAAAAACAATAAGGTAATATGTGCCCCCTTTCTCATTGGCTAAGCCTAAAATTAGTAATTAATACAGTTAGGGATTCTCATATATTTGTGGTGAATTGAAAATCAAGCTTTTTAGAGGGAAATTTGGTTCTCTGATCAGTATTTTTATTTTTAAGAATAGATCCTAAGGAAATAGTCAAGAATCAAACTATGTTTGATGTTCTAAGATGTCCCTCAAAGGACTTTTGAGATTAAGATTGAAAAATAACATAAACAACCTAATATTGAAAATAGAGGAATAGTTTATGAATTAAATAATGTAATTCAGTTCAGGTTAAATAATGATATATTAATATAACTTTTTTTTTTTAAGATTTTATTTATTTGACAGAGAGAAACACAGACAGAGAGGGAACACAAGCAGAGGGAGTGAGAGAGGGAGAAGCAGGCTTCCCGCCAAGCAGGGTGTCCGATGTGGGACTCGATCGCGGGTCTCCGGGATCATGACCTGAGCCAAAGGCAGTTGCTTAAACAACTGAGCACCCAGGTGCCCCAATATAACATTTTTATAGCTATTAAAAATTATGTTCAATGATTTTTATGGGAATTTATATGGAAAAGTCCTCATGATATGTTGAATACTAAATAAATGATATTAGCATGGTTTTTAGAATGATCCCAATTGCTTTTCCCCATTTATATTACATATATAATGTATTCTATCTGCCCACCTATCAATTATCTATTTCATCTATGTATCCATCACCTATCATCTAATTTTAATCTAGTCTAACTGTATTGAACATAATGCAAACTGTGAAATTAAGCTCTCTTTTACACACACACACATGCACACACACTATTTTTAAAAAGTGATTATATCTGGTTTTAAAACAGTAGGTGGCTTTTAATTCTTCTATCCACTCTTCCACATTTTTCATTTTGTACAATGAAAATAAAACATTTTATCATTCAATAAAATAACTCAATAAAAGTACCTCTAAACTTTTCCTGAGACCTACTGAAATATGATCACCAAACTCTCTTAGTTTCAATCAGGGCAGTTTCAGGACTGTCTCAAAGAAGGAAGTCAGAAATAGAATGCGGCAGCTAAGGGTTCGATGTCACTGCTTTCCTTTGCTGAAAAGCTCTTCTTTCATAGATATTCACTGTTTATAAATGACAGCACAAAAGAATAATTGGGAAGAGTTGCCTGATACAAAGAAAGAGGAAAAAGTCTCTGGAAGTCTTCTGCCAGAGAGTTATTTTTGGAGATCTTTAGCGGGCAGAATGGCCCTTCAGCAAGACTTGAAGTATCAAATGCATCAGTGGCTCTATCAGTTTTCTCAGAAAGGCTACACTAACTACCACGCACCCACCCACCCCACCGAAACACACATAAGATTATAAGGTTTGCAACAATCTTCGTTTAAAGTACTGCAGTTTAGCTCTGCCCTTGAAGGGATGGAAAATTGTAAGCAGAATTTTTGAGAGGAAAATGCTTCCTGTGATCCAGAGGTGCCAAATTTGGGCAATATGGTCCTGAGAATCATGTCAAGTCTTTGACCACTCTTCTTCCTTCTGCAAAACCTGCCTAGTCTCTTCTTCCTCTTTGTCACATCTTGGGAGATGATATACTTATGGTGGCTACTATTACGAAGAGTCCATAGACAAAACTGAAGATGACAGACTTGTGAAACAAACCTACGTCAGACTAAAAAAACTACCCATAGACCATTTACGGTAGGCAGGTGGTGTTTTTCACATCATCAATTGATTAATGAATTTCATCTTTGAAGTAGCCCTGTGCTACACTGATAACATCTGTTTTGCTCTTAGATTAAGATCCAAGGCACAGAGAAGGCAGATCTTACCTGAGTTTACACAGCTACTAAATAAATGATGAGCTAAGATATAGAACAGAGATTCTGGCTTTTAAGCCTCACAGTGAATTTCCTGACATTTTTGCAATGATCTATTGAGTCCCTGTGTGAAAAATCCCCTCTAAAGTGTTGGATGCAGGTTTTCTTGCCAACGCATGTGAATTCCTACTATGACTCAGTTTTGGAGATAGTTTTACCTAAAGCTAAAAAAAAGTAACTTGAGACTGAAAGAGAGAGGCTATTTCTTTCCTCTTTTTTTATTCTGAAGAACGTGACATTTTAGAGCAGGTTTGGTGGTAAGGGTGGCGTCAGGTCAAACAGATCCAGCAAGGGAAACAGTGGGCCCATCTAATACTTTTTTTCCCTTTTGTCAGTGGTATTTGCAGTTGCATACTGGCAGGGCTTTTATTCAGTTGTCAGGAAAAACAGACATTCTTGGTAAGGTAGCATCCAGCTCTGCTTTGAAATGCATTTGAGTTCTAGACCCATTGACTAAAAGTCAGGAAGGCCTTCGTGATATTTTGGATGTAAAGACACTATAAGAGATCTGGAAAAATGGTAGATTTTTAGACATGCTATTCATGTTTTCTCCTCATTCCCAATTCTCTCTGCACCTGCTCACAGTTGCCCTGCCTTTGGGAAAATCACTATGTGTAGATCCTAAGAGTCATTCTCTCTGACTTATGCTTTTTATGGTGCTGAGCCTTTTGGTCTGGTTTTTCATAGACTGGGTTCAACGCTGAAGGTTTATCCAACTCTTTAGTGGGATAGAAGCCACCTAGGCCCGAGTCAATCAGCAGAAAACTGCATTGCTGTTTGAGAAAGCAATCTACCAGGAGACAACCCAAGTTGTGGCCAGCAGCGGTTTTTTATTCAGGTCCAGTGGCATATGCCAACTTCCATTTGACAATGGCACCATGGCTGCTGTGGATTCAGCTTAAACAGTGGACTTTCCAGAGGCCGGCATTTGTGGAATTTGGCGCAGGTGAACACATGAGAATTTTTGCTTTCTTGGTACAGCAAGGCAAATCTTTTAATGGACCAATGTAAACATCCTCAGGAGTACTTCAGAACGTGTGAGAGCAGACATCTAGTAGCAAAGTGGATTTCTTGCTCATCAGTCATCATGATTTGAATATCTTTCTGTTGTAATGAGATCTTATAAGACCACAGGCTGGGGACATCTCTGAGTTGACAATGACAGCCAGTCTAGAATTGTTGTGCAGGAGGAGGTCGTGACTATTGCAAAGTCATCGTGTGTATCTTTATACAAAACTCCTACTGCCCTCAGGGGTCTGACTCCCATTTTTGTTCTGCTGTGATTATGATATTTCTCTCTTTAAGAGCTATTGATTGATGAGTTTTACTTGCTGATTTCCATTGCTAAAATTACTTTTCTAATTTGCACTGGAGGAGACTAATTCTAAGGGTAGAACTGATGACAGAAATGCCAACACATAGGCTTCTAATGGAGAGAGGACAATAGGGAAGAGTCTCCATCGTCTGGTTGTACCCCTGATCCACTCAGATCTGCCCAAATATAAAATAATCTTGAATGAAATTAAGTCGGTTTGAGATTCACAGGTATTTTTCATTTTTTGGATTGGTATAAAATTGCATACTCTTGCCCATCTGTATAATCTTTATACAATGGAATTCCACAAATAACACTTGATAGTGGGTGGCAAGTAAAGCTATAGCTTTAGCACTGTACTGATTTGCTTTTATTTAAAATCTGCTTTTTGGAATGATTCTAACTCCCGCAAGGGCTGTAAGCAAAAATATCTAAGAGAAAGGAATTATTCCACCTCCTCCTTCTCTTTTTACTTCGTAAAAAAATGAGCATTTCTGGTGTATTGCCTTGTTATTTGCAAAGCACATGTATTTTAACCCTCAAAAAGGTCTTAAGGCAAGAATTACAATAAATACTCACATAGGAGTATCACTTTGCCCAAAAACACAGCAGGTGTCTCTATATGAGACACAAATGAAACTTGAACATTCTAACTCTAAATTTAGAAGGTCTTGTTATTCTGTGGGTTTTTTTTTTTTTGGTTTGCATACAGAAATAGTCTCAAATACAAATAAGTTATAAATAAATAATTCAAATAATATTAAAGCATTTAAAGTAAAAATAAAAAGTCATTTTCCTTCCTCTTAAACCTATGACTCATAGCAGTAAGATGTTTAAACTTCCAGAAATTTTTAATGAATAGATAAAGTGTATAAGAATACTTCCATGCATAAGAATATTCACATACAGTTTTTTTTTCAGAATTTGGTATGTATTGATACATTGGTTTGTGATTTGCTTTTCTTGTTAAATATCCCAAGACTTTCAAGCTGTAGGTATAATGCCAATTGTTTTTGATAGTTACCTTGTTTTTATTAAAGTAGTACGGTTGACCTGGGAACAACATGTTTGAACTGCATAAGGTCCATTTCCAGGTGGAAATTTTGAAATACAGTACAGTGTTGTGTTTTTCTTCCAGTTTTTCTTAATAACATTTTTTCTTCTCTAGCTTGCTTTATTATAATACAGTGTGAAATATAACATTTAATAACATAAAATATGTGTTAACTGATCATTTTCTGTCATCAGTGTCATACAGTCAATAGTAGTCTATCAGTAATCAAGTTTTGGGGGAGTCAAAAGTTATCCTTGGATTTTCAACTGTGCAGAGAAAAGGTTGATGCCCCTAACCCCCACATTATTCAAGGGTCAACTGTACATATATATGCATACATCCTTCTATGTCACTTGATACATATGTATGTGGTAAATATATGTATAAGTCAAAGAATACTAAAAAAGCTTATTACAAAACACCATAAAGTATAGGATTGCTAAATGAAACCTACAAGTTGGAAATAAAATTTTGCACATAATTTATAAGGGCACAGGTATGGTGAGATACAGATAAATTACGGAGAAGTCTGAGACGGCCAACACATTTCTTCAGATTCTCTCTCATTATATTAAACACACTCTAGCCCTGATTCAACAAATACTTCATTGATGCATCACTTCAGTTCTTCTAAGACCCAAATTTATTCTTCCAGCACATCTTTCCACTACGTTTTTTCTTCTTTTTCCTCTTCTATTTATTCTAACAAATGTGTTCTTCAATTCAATCATTATTTTTTTCAGCTTAATAGTGTGCTTTTTTTCCCCTATTTTCTTTTTCTAGTTTCATATTGCTGATATCTTCCTTACCCTTTTCATGTTCATTTAGCTTATTTTTGAATTCTTAGTCCTTCTAATCAAATACTTATACTTTTGATGAAATCAAACAGTTTTGGGTGCCTGGATGGCTCAGTTGGTTAAGCGTCTGCCTTAAGCTCAGGTCATGATCCCAGGGTCCTGGGATCAAGCCCTGCATCAGGCTTCTGCTTAGTAGCAAGTCTGCTTCTCCTTCTCCCTCTCTCCCAGTTCATAGGCACTCACTCTCTCTTGCTCTCCTTTTCAAATAAATAAATAAAATCTGTAAAACAAAACAAACAAAACAAAACATAGCTTGCTGTCTCCCATTTTAAACTGTTGTGCTCCACAAATACTGGTTATTTTGACTTGTGAGCTTTGACCAATGTGTTAGATCCTTATTTACTACTCAGTCAGATAATGGCCTAAGCTGTGCCAAGTCCAGTGACCTCAATGTGTAGCATGGTGCTTTGCATTTCTGTCCATTTGCTTATGTCAAACTTACATTTCTCTGCACCTTCTGCTTTCTATGGTTCTAGATTAGAGTTGGCCAAAGGGGAATTTATGCAAGATTTGGAAGGTGGGAGTGAGGCAGCAGCCATCGCTCTCTGGACTTCCTCTTGGATAGAGGCGAGGAGAGCTTGTGCCTGCTCTCCACAGCTCTATTCTCAGATCATCTTTCAACATGTTGGACTTGCTGAACAGCAATAGCTCTAGGTGTGTTGCTGGACAGTTGGATGAGGACCCAGGGAGAGCAGCCCCTAATCTATTTCTGAACTGTGCTCCTCCTTTGTAGCTCCACTTCACTGTGACAGAGTCAGGGGCTTCGATTCACCACTTCCTCCTTTCAGATTTTCACTTACCAGCTCCTCCAAAAAGCATTCTAAGTAGCATTCCTAAAATAATTCCCTGTTCTCTGTGCCATAATAAGTGCCAGCCTTTCCTACTTGAACCCTGACTGATTCAATTTTGGGCTAAAAAAGCTGAAGCACCAACAACAGAAAACCACAGTTAATCATTTCTTCAGAACTCCTCAGACTGAGAGGTTATCCCTAGCTAAGCAAAGAGATTCAGAACGAGAAGGAAGCAATTCTCCTCTTGTTTACTGGCCTTGGAGGTAAGAGAGAGGTGGCACAGGCCGCATGCAAGGCATGTTAGACCCCTAACACCTGCTGTTCTTACTCCCATCCACCCGTGGTTTTGTGTTGCTGTGATTTTACTCCAGAGAAAATCTGCATCAGAGATCTGAGTAACTGCTAGTGTGGATTCTGGCGCTGCTGGTCCCACGCAGAGTGGGAGGAAGCAGAGCATAATTCCAACAACCCCTTCCCTATTTTTGTTTTCTCACAATGGGGCAGAGCTGCCTTCTGTTCAGATCCTCCTCGCCTGTGCACACACCTGTTTCAAGCAGCTTCCTTGAAGTTTCTCTTAGTTCTCCCCATGTCAGGGTGTTCATTGTCTTCAGGCGCAGAGCTTTTGAAACATAACCAGCACTGGAGCTTCATGCAGGCAGTTTCCATATTTCTTGTTTTTGTTTTTGTTTTTTTTCTTTGTGACTGTATCCATTTTGGAAAGCATTTGAAGTAAATGCATGTATTTAAACTAATATGTTTAATTGTAATCCTCTTTGGCTTTGGTTATACTTTTTCTTCGACATTTGCATGACATAACAAAATATCACAGACAAGGTGGCTTTGACAGAAATTTACTTTCACATGGTTCTGGAGGCCAGAAGTCCAGGACTCGATTGCCACAATGTTTGGGTTTTAGTGTGAGCCCTCTTCCGGGCCCGCAGGTGGCTGTCCTCCCAGGGTGTCCTCAAATGGCAGAATGATGGAGTCTCTGATGTCTCTCCTTATAAGGACACTAATGCTATCAGATCAGAGGCCTACCCTTAGGACCTCAATAAATTATTTCCATAAAGGTCCTATCTCCAAATAAAGTCCTAATAGGGGTTAGGGTTTAAACATGAATTTTGGGTGGACACAATTCAGTCCATAGTACAATTACAATTGTAGATATTCCCTTTTACTCTCAATAAAAAATATAGGAACCCAGCATCTTCCCACTGTAGCAAAGCTACTCATTTTGTTCATAGCCCCCCTTGCTTTACTTTAATTAAAGTCCCCCCACCCCAACATATGACCTCCTAGAAATTTCTGTAATGTAGATCTATCCTTCTCAATTAAAATATATTTTATTTATTTATTTATTTATTAATTATTGTATTTGAGAGAGAGAGCAAGAAAGAACATGTAGGGGGAAAAGGCAGAGGGAGAGGGACGAGCAGACTCCCCACTGAGCAGGGAGCCCCATGACCTGAGCCAAAGCAGATGTTTAACTGACCTAGCCATGCAGGCAACCCCCAGAGCTGTCCCTCTTCTAACTTCCATGAAAACTTGGTTATCCTCTTTTCTAGTACCTTTGGCCAGGGAGGATACATTAGTTTCAAGTTTAACCAATTTAGGAAATAATGACTAAATCTAATTGAAATGCATATGCATATTTGAACACCTTAGGAGAACTTTATTAACAAATATGTGTTGGCTAAGTGCTATATGACAAATACTGGACAAGATGGGAACACAAAAATAGGAAAACAAATTTCAGTTCCCAGTAAATTTATCATGAAGGGAACTACAAGTTCTTCAGTGATAAAATGTGGGACTAAATACTCATTAAATCACATCACACAGTTAGAGGTTCCTTCGTCTTTGACAAGCAGACCATGTATTTTCCAATGACAGTAAAGACTCCGAGCTCAGACCACGTATTGTTGAGTGTCGATTTAATCCCAATATCTGGGGCAGATAATAAGGATATCAAATACTTTCACTTATAAGTAGTCTGTCTAGTAAATATGCTAATATCACTCAAGCATAATTGAGTAGCTCATATCCATAAGAGAAATGACCCAAAGAGACAAAATATCTTCATTTTTTTCTGCCCAATTGTTATATATTTCCAGTGGATATTCATGCAAAATGACATGATAGGTTTTGTAAAAATTTGATATGGTTAGAAATATAAAAAAATCTCAAAAATTTTATCTGGAATGTCTGTTTTGAAGAAAGCAGAGTGACCTGAGGGTTTGTCTTTTTTTTTTTTTTTTTAAGATTTTATTTATTTGACAGAGAGAAACACAGCTAGAGTGGGAACTCAAGCAGTGGGAGGGAGAGAGGGAGAAGCAGACTTCCCGCTGAACAGGTTGCCCAATGTGGGGCTCGATCCCCGGTCTCCAGGATCATGACCTGAGCCAAAAGCAGTCGCTTAAGCAACTGAGCCACCCAGGCGCCCCCTGAGAGTTTGTCTAATAGAATGTGATAGAATACATTTGAAAGATTAGTTGGAGCCTGATTGCAGGGGGTCTTGGAGTCTAAGAGTTTAGTTTGATTTATAGGGAATGTTTCTCTGATATGAAACCATCAAATTTTTTTGACCAATGGATTAATATAAGTAAAGTTTCTTATTTGTTTTTTAGAGTAATTTGCTGACAAGTTTGACTTCTTGGTAATTCAGCATGTATCAAACTCATATATGAAGTCAGATAGGAGTCTATTAAAAAAAATCTCGATAAGTTAAAAATTGAGTTCAGTAGAGAAAAAAATCCTAAATATAGCAAGGTCTCTGAAAGAGTTCAACGAAATATAGATTATTAGTTGTCAGTTTAGATATAAATATGAATTAATAATGTGTATCTGTTTATAAATGGAGTCATATCAGTCTTTCCATAACATAAAACACATTAAGGAAGAGTTACCTTTATGAGACGAATGGACTTCAATGAAAAGAAAAAAAAAAGCATATTTCTACCAAACAGAACTGTTTCCTCTTCTTTTTCTATAAAGTTCTAGAAGACTGAATAATTTAAGGAACTAATTAAGACAGAAACTTGGGGAGTAGGTTTTTTTTTTTTTTCAGTAGTCTATATGATAAACTTTTATCAAAAAGAGACAATTTATGGAAAATATTAAAATAGCAATTCTGATTATTTTTAAACAAGTCAAAAATGTCACTACATATACTGTCAGAAAGTTGTTTCTATGATAAAATCCATAAGACAAAATAAGTTGTATTTTTATCAAAACATAGAAAATAGGAGTTGCCAAAATTGCTGTAAGAACCAGAATTGACTTAATCATTCTGCTTCCATTTTCATTTTAGTTATTGTGCTTATAAGGTTAGAAGAAGGCAGGTTTCAGTATTACATTCTATCACATTGGCAAAGTATCAGAAATGTCAGTCATTTGTATTCCAATACCATGAAAATGTATTTATTTAACTTTAAAGAATGTTCTGCATAGTATTAAAGAATAGTTCTGGGAATCTTTCATCTGAAATTCATAGGTATAGTCTTAAGATATGTGAATGTGATGCAGGGAGAAAGAAGAGGAGGATGAAAGGGAAAAGAAGAGAGAAAGAGAAAGAGAGGGAGAAGGTGGGGAAGGGAGAGAGAGAGCGAATCAGTTTCCTTAAAAAAAAGGAAATTTCTTATCAAATGATGTAAGATTTATAAAATCAAATTGCAAACTCGAAGTATTGTAAAAACAAAATGAGATTTACTATTGTACTTTGTCAACGAGGACTTAATCTTTGTTTCTGTGAATGCTATGAGGACATTCGCATCACAAGAAACTGAATATATTGAATCTGATGAATGACAACTTGTTTCATTGAGGAATGCTTGTAAAATTTATTGAAAGTGGTATGTACAGGGAGCCTGGAGGGCTCAGTCCAGTGTCTGCTTCTGGTTCGGGTCATGATCCCAGGATCCTGAGATCAAACTCCTGCATTGGGCTCCTTGCTTATCAGGAAGCTGGCTTCTCCCTCTCCAACCCCCTCATGCTCTCTCTTGCTATCTCTGTCTCTCTCTCTCTATCAAATAAAATCTTTAAAAAAAAAAGGAAAAATAAAAGGCCTTTAGATCTCTTTCCTTTATTATTTTGTACATATGGTGTTTCTGGTAAACTGAAATGAGACTTAGGAAAATAAAAGTCATATTTTTCTGTAGCTACAATTTTTTCATACAACAAATATACTTTTGAAATTCTTTGTTAACAGCAGAGACATTGCTTGTCTAAACAAGAACTAAGAAAGAATATACACTCCTTAGAAGTAATGATTTTTGGAATAAAACTATTATAATTGTTTAATTCTTTGCACACCAGTCTTATTAAAATTAAGTTTAAAGGCATGGGACAAAGTTAAAACATGCTAATCTTTAAAATTCCATATTTATTTTAAAAGAATTATTAATTTTGTGATAAATTTATAATTTCTAATCATAAGAATGAATAGGGACACCTGGCTGGCTCAGTTAGGAGAGCTTGTGATTCTTGATTTCCGGGTTAGAATTTAAACACCATTTGGTTAGAGAAATGACTTAAAAAAAAAAAAAAAGAATTGCTAGATAATGTCTTGGCACATACTTTTCTTTTTAATTAAAAAAATTGTATTCACTAAAGTGAAAGAAGAAGAACAAAAAAGAGGAGAAGAAGAGAAAGGAAGGAAAGAACAAAGGAAGGAAGGAAGGAAGGAAGGAAGGAAGGAAGGAAGGAAGGAAGGAAGGAAGGAAGGGAGGGAGGGAGGAAGGGAGGGAGGAAGGGAGAAAGAATGTAGAAAGAAAGAAAGAAAGAAAGAAAGAAAGAAAGAAAGAAAGAAAGAAAGAAAAGAACGAGCATCCAGATTATAAAGGAAAAAGTAAAATTATCTGCCTGTGTTAGCATTTTATATATAGCAAACCATAATGACTCCATCTAAAACTGTAGTTGCAAGATATAAAATGAACATACAATAATAAGTTGCATTTCCATACATTAACAACAAAATATCTGAAAAAAATAAAGAAAACAATCCCATTCATAATAGTATTAAAAACAATAAAATATTTAGGTATAAATTTACCAAAGGAAGTAAAAGACTCATACACTGAAAACTATAAGACATTGATAAAAGAAATTGAGGAAGAGACAAATAAGTGGAAAGCTATCCTGTATGTGTGGACAGGAAGAATTAATATTGCTGAAATATCCATAATACCCAAAGTCATCTATAGATTCAGTGCAAAATATCAAAATTCAAATGACCATTTTTCCACAGAAATAGAAAAAATAATCTTAAAATTTGTATGGAACTTCAAAGTGTCTGAATAATCAAATCAATAGTGAGAGAGAACAAAGTTATAAGTATCATAATTCCTGATTTCAAACTATACTGCAAAGCAATAGTAACCAAAACAGTATGTCACTGACATAAACAGACTCACATACCAATTGATAAGGATTGAAAACTCAGAAGTAAACCTACAGATATACAGTGAACTAATACTTGACAAATGAGCTAAGAATACTCAAGGGGGAAAGATATTCTCTTCAATAAGTGGGGTTTAGAAAACTGAATATTCACATACCAGAGAATTAAACCCCTGCATTATACACTCACAAAAGTTAGTTGAAATTGATTAAATACCTAAGTTTAAGACCTTAATTCATTAAACTTGTAGAAGAAAACAATAGGAAAAAATGTCTTTGACATTGGTCTTGGTGATGACCTTTTGGATATGACACCAAAATCATAAGCAACAAAAGGAAAAATACACAAGTAAAGTGGCTAATTAATGGAGGCCTTTTAAAGATGTATACACAATAATCTCTATAAATATTATATATGTATATTTTAAATGTGACAAATATTTACAAAATTAAATGGAAAAAAGAATAACAAAAAATCTCAGTGTGACAGGAGATCATATGAATAGCTGAGCATTAAATGAATGTCCTATGATGAGGGAGTGAGTACAAAGGCTCTGAGAGGGAGCTGGAATGTTCAAGAAACACATTCAGTGCAACATAAATTTTTCACTCTTGTATGGGAATATTTATATGTTGCATATAATATATTTGGTATAATAATATATGTACAAATAGGCATAAAATTAAAATAAGTCAAGAAATAAGTCAATAATATTATGTTTTCATTCTTGGTTTCCCTCTAACAATAGTTATGAATAGAATTTTTGTTCTATTGTCTTAATTTTCCATCACAGTAGTATGAGGGAATAGTACAGAAAAATCTTATCTGACACAATTTTTTTCTTTAAATGTAATCCTACTATCAGGTTAAACACATGCTTGGAACTATAGAGAATATGAAAGATGTCAGTATATAAAATAAATATTTTTTTCTTTTTTTACGGAATATTTTTCTTACATTAAATTATTTTTTGGTATGGAGTGGGTAAAAATCAATACAGACTGATTTATCATTTAAAACATTTACTGGTAGATAATATACTATATCCTAGATTTGCATAATTTATTCTGTAACAGACCAAAAACCCTGAACCTTTGCCTTTCATAAAATAGTAAATTTATTCATTTCCTATTATTTATCCCCCAGATTTGATGATGATTTTATTAGCTATTTTGGGTATTCTACTCAAAAAAAAAGAAAAAAAAACTTTTCTAGAACTTTACACATGCAAAAATTTATTAAATTGCAAATTTGTTAAAGTTCTTATTGCAACAGTGGAGCCTGGAGGCCTTTTATTGCAATAACTAATTGCAGTATTTAATAAGGTCCTGTGACAATTCATCTATTTACACCCTTGAGAAAAAATGTTTCCAAAAGTCAAGATTTATTTTTCTTCTGACTACATTACATGTTTGTAAACTAAATACAAAATAATAATAAAGGTGGTAAAATTACCCAAGTCAAAATTTGTTGGAATAACTTAATATTCTTGTTAAAGATTCAGCAAGATCTCTAGCACTGAGAGCAAAAGCAACTGCTTTTGCCATTTTTGAAAAACAAAAGGAAAAGA
Source organism: Spilogale gracilis (assembly GCA_004023965.1). Taxonomy (NCBI): domain Eukaryota; kingdom Metazoa; phylum Chordata; class Mammalia; order Carnivora; family Mephitidae; genus Spilogale; species Spilogale gracilis. The sequence goes on along the minus strand of PITA01003810.1, from coordinate 34,926 downwards.
AGAGAAAAGGAAATAATGGAAGAATAAGGACAAAGAACAGAGAGAAAAGAGATTTTAAAAATAATGAAAGTAGGACACCTGGGTGATTCAGTCATTAAGTGTCTGCCTTGGGCTCAAGTCATGATCCCAGGGTCCTGGGATGGAGTCTTGCATCAGGCTACCTGCTTAAGGGGAAGCCTGCTTCTCTCTCTTCCTCTGCCACTCCCCCTCTGTGAGTTCCCTCTCTCGCTGTGCTTCTCTGTGTTAAATTAAAAAAAAAAACAAAAGTCTTTAAAAATAATGAAAGTTATATATATGAGCAGTAAAGTGAAGTAGTCTACAACATATTTCTAGAATAGCAAATCTTAATGCATTTACTGCATGGATTATCTTCTACTGTGTGTTACTATCATTTAAACCACTTTGCTAAGAAATGTTAGAAGTGGAAAGAATATTTACTTGTTTGGATTTTAAAAAGCTTCTCCTAGGAGATTTCATGTGGAATTTTTCTCAATGTACTTCATTTGTATCTCCATTTCAGTATATCACATGAGTTCCTGTTATCTATTTACTTACTGGTCCCTTTTAATTTGTGTACTTTTAAGGAAGAGAAAATACTTACATTTTTATTTTTCTGTTTGGAACATTGTCTAGTAGATGCTAATAAATGATAATTTATCTAATAATTTCCAATACCAACCACAACATATAAGACATGCAGTATGAATAAAATGTAATCAGGTTTTTTTTTTTTAATCCTGAGACATGGATAATAACTTAAGAGATAATTTGATCCAATAACTTCAATTTCAGCAGCATGTAAACAGGTACAGAGAATATTGCACCCATATGTTCACAAAGAGGGGACACACAAAAGCTAAAACCACCGTGATCATTTTAATGAATAAATTGAGGAATTCAGAGTTTTTTCATAAAAATATATTCCCATATTATCAATTAAATAAGTGTAATATTTATTTTATTTTATTTAATTTTTTGAGTACAGTTAACATAACATTAGCTTCACTTGTATGACATACCAATTCAAGTTCTCTATACATTATGCTATGATCACCACAAGTGTAGCTGAAGTATATATTATTGAAGAAATCCTAATAATAATTCTAAGATAATTATTGTTAGCCTGGGCATGAATCATAGTTAGAATTCTATAGTGAAAATACAAAATAGATGCAAAATTCAAGAATCACTAATTTATATAGTGATTTATTATTTAAAACATTTACTGCTACATGGTAGATAATACTCTATATTCTAGATTTGCACAGAAAGTAGTACTACTGGGGAGCCTGGGTGGATCAGTCATTAAGTGTCTGCCTTTGACTCAGGTTGTGATCCTGGAGTCCCAGGATCGAGACTCACATCAGGATCCCTATTTGGCGGAAAGCCCCCTTCTTCCTCTCTCTCACTCCCCCTGCTTGTATCCCCTCTCTAGCTGTGTTTCTCTCTGTCAAATAAATAAAATCTTAAGAAAAAAAAGTAGTACTATTATCTAGTGAGTAGTAGTTTGATATTCCACTTGGTAAAAGGATAATAGTATCCTCTGTTGCAATATCATATCACTGGTTTTCCTCTTCTATATTTACCTCAAATAATCACACCTATTTCACACACTTATAAGTTGTTTTCATTGTTGTTGTTTGTTTAAGACTTCCATTGGTGAGCACCTCAAGCATGCAGTTGAAATCCTAGAAAGGCCATATTTATGCCTTAAGAGTAAGGTAAGATATATATATATATCTTATATATATCCTTATAATAATATAAGGAAAATAATTTCCCTCTAATCAAGTCTCAATATTATAAAAGTAGGGGTGCCTGGGTGGCTCAGTTGGTTAAGCAACTGCCTTTGGTTCAGGTCATGATCCTGGAGTCCTGGGATCGAGCCCCGCATCGAGCTCCCTGCTCAGCCGGAAGCCTGCTTCTCCCTCTCTCACTCCCCCTGCTTGTGTTCTCTTCCTAGCTGTGTTTCTCTCTGTCAAATAAATAAATAAAATATCTAAAAAAAATAAAATAAGAGTAACCCTATAGCAATAACTGCCTGCCAGACAAAATTATATTATTCCTTAAAGGAAGATAACACAATAGACAAATAAATAATTTTAAACTGCAGCATAGATTTGAAAAAAAACAAACAAATAGAATTTATATGGTAAGAAACAAAAAACAACCAATGAGTATTGTAATTGAGGGAAAGGACAGTTAATAAGGGAGACCCCACAGATAATCCATATGGTGATATTAGAAGACAAGAATATTGAAATAGTTATCACAAATATATTCAAACATTTTACAGAAAAAGTGCACAAAATGAATGGAAATATGTACAATTTGGGGGAAAATAGAAAAGAAAAAGAACCAACTGAAAATTTTATCGCTAAAAATGAAATATCTTAAGGAAAGTATTTACTGATGACTTAATAGCAGATAAAACAAAAATTATCTAAATCAGAAATTATAAGGCAATGCAAAGATAAAGAGAATTTAAAGTAATAGAGAGCATAAAATCAGTGAGACAATATCAAATAGTTCACCATATATATCATTAAAGTCCTAGAAAGAAATAGGAGACAGAAAAACACGCAAATTAATTGAAAAGATAATATCTATGTTTTTCACCAAAACTGATGAAAGGTGCCAACTCATATGGTCAAGAGGCTCAGCAAATCCAAGAAACTCATACCTAGACACCACATAGTCAAGTTCCTGAAATGAAAGACTAAAAAAAAAAAAAGCCATAAAAGCCATGATAGGGAAATAAATAAATACTACACTTAATGCAACAAAAATAAATATGATTTCTTTATCAGAATGTTAGGAAACAGAACACCAAGGGATTACGTTTTTAAAGTGTTTTGAAGGGGGGGGAAATCATGCCAACCTGGAATTTTATATCTAGTGAAAATATACCCTTAAGCATAAAAGCAAATTAAAGACTTGTTTAACACACAAAACTACCAGTAAATATTCATTAAAAGAAATATTAAGAGAATTTTTTTCTGACTAAACACACATAATCATAGATAAAAGCCTATGTCTGCAAAAATGAATGAGAATTACTCAAAATGTTAAAAATGTAAGTAGACATGAAAGGGCCATGTCAAAGTCCACTGAAAGACTATTTACTATTTAAATAAAATATAATATGTATGATGAGGTTAATAACATATGCAGTAGTAAAAATATAAAACAATAGCATGAGCAGTGAGTTAAATTGGATTATACTGTTAAAATTATATTATTGTATATGAGGTGGTAGATTAATTTGATGTAGTCTATGATAAGTTACTGATACATATTTTAATCTTTAGAGAACCGAGTTAAAAAAAATGCAAAAAGGTGGTTAAAAAAATTGTAATACAAAAAAGGTGGAACTAGAGCCAATAGTGGAGAAAACATGACAAATTATGAGAAAAAATCTAAAATATGTAGTAAATGAAAAACAAAGAAACAAGTAGCATATGGAAAACAAATAATAAAATGGTATACTCGTATCCAACTATATCACATATTACATTAAATATAAACAAACCTAATAATCCAATTGAAAGAAGAGGTTGAGTAGATAAAAACAACAAAACAAAAAAAGTTGTTTAAAACAGAACCGATGTAAATATAAGGACACATTCTAATTAGAAATAAATTGACATATCTAATAAAGAGTTAGTAACCAAAATATATAAAGAACTTACAAACCTCAATGCCTCAAAAACAAGTAATCCAATTAAAATATGGGCAGAACATATGAATAGACATTTCTCCAAAGAAGACATACAGAGGGCTAATAGACAATGAAAAGATGGCTTAACATCACTGATCATCAGGAAATGCAAATCAAAACTACAATGAGATATCATCTCATACCTGTCAGAATGGCTCAAATCAACATCACAAAAAACAAGTGCTAGTGAGGATGTGGAGAAACTGTTGGTGGGAATGCAAAGTGGTGTAGCCACTCTGGAAAACAGTATGGAGTTTCCACAAAAAGTTAAAAATAGAACTACCCTATGATACAGCAATTGTTCTACTAGGTATTTACCCAAAGAATACAAAAATGCTAATTCAAGAAAATATATACTAATTTGAAGGGATACTTTACCTTTTATTTTTTTTTAAAGATTTTATTTATTTATTTGACAGAGAGAAACACAGCTAGAGAGGGAACACAAGCAGGGAGAGTGAGAGAGGGAGAAGCAGGCTTCCCACCAAGCAAGGAGCCCGATGTGGGGCTGGGATCATGACCTGAGCCAAAGGCAGTTGCTTAACCAACTGAGCCACCCAGGTGCCCCAGGGATACCTGTACCTTGATGTCTATAGCAGCATTATCAACAAGAGGCAAATTGGAGTGCCTGGGTGGCTCAGTCATTAAGTGTCTGCCTTTGGCTCAGACCATGATTCTGGAGTGCCGGGATTGAGCCCTGCATCAGGCTCCCTGCTCAGCAGGAAGCTTGCTTCTCCCTGTCATTTCTCCTGCTTGTGCTTCCTCTTTAGCAGTGTTTCTCACTGTCAAATAAGTAAATAAAATCTTTAAAAAAAAAAGAGGCAAATTATGGAAAGAGCTTAAATGCCCATCTACTGATGAATAGATAAAGGAAGAGTATGTATACACACCACACACACACACACACACACACACACACACCAGGAATAATATCACTCATTCATAAAAATAAAAGAAATCTTGCCATTTACAATGATATAGATGGAACTAGAGAATATTATGCTAAGTGAAATAAGTCACTCAGAGAAAAATAAATAGCAAATGATTTCAAGTATATGTGGATTTTAAGAAATAAAACAGATAAACATATGGAAAAAAAAGAGAGGCAAACCATAAAATGGACTCAACTATAGAGAATGAACTAATGGTTACCAGAGGGGAGGTGGGCAGGAGGATGGGTTAAATAGGTGATGGGGGTTGAGGAGTGAACTTGTGATGAACACAGGGTGATTTATGGAAGTATTAAATTACTAAATTGTATACTTGAAACCAATATGACACTTGAAGGTCAATTAACTGAAATTAAATAAAAAAACTTTAAAAAAGAAAGAATCCAATGAAAGAGATTATGGCAACAGAAACACTATTAGATCTAAGGAAGGTATTAATGAACTTATAAGTAATGACTGATAAAATGGAATGCACTATAATATTAAAGTTCTAAACTTGTAAACACTAAATTGAAACTAAAAATATCAGTGGTATTTGTTAAAAAGTAAAAAATGTAACAGAATAAAGAAATAAAATGTTGGAAAATATATTAGGCATATATTAACCATAAGAAGGCAAGTATGTTTATATTAATATTAGACAAAATATAATTCAAGCCAGAATATATTGCTGAAGACAAAGAGAGAGGTTATAATTGTAAAAGGAATAATTCCTTGGAAAAATAAAATAGTTTAAAAAATGAATTTACCCAGTAACATCACTTCAAGATATACAGAGCAAATATTGACAAAACTGAAAAAAGAATAGTTGTCACAAAAACTTTATTCATCCTCTTACAATAGGATATAAATGTTTATGTATTCCATCTTGTAAAAATATTGAGTCTTTGGAGAAAGAGTTTAACATTTTTACAGTAAATTTCCAGCAATATTTCTATGGTAAATAATGATTTCAGAGACTTGGTGTTTACTTTAGAAGACTAAGAATTCTTTTAACAAGACAGTATTAATATGTCTATAAAACAGACCTTAATGATTTAAGAATTAGACATCTATTTTAAAAGAAAAAGACAAACATTGTTAAGAAGTTCTGGGGACCTCTGTGTGGCTCAGTAAGTTAAGCGTCTTGCTCGATTTTGACTCATGTATCGATCTCATGCATCCTGGATGGAAACATGTATGAATCCTTGCCTCCGCCCCAGGCCAGGCTATGTGCTCATCAGGAGTCTGCTTTGTGATTCTCTCCCTCTGCCCCTGCTGCCACTCATGCAAGCTCTCTCTCTTTCTCTAAAATAAAGAAATATTTTTTTTTTAAAAAGTTCGGTTTAAGTGCCTTTGAAAGAATAGGGGAATGACTATAAGCTGCATGACCAGAGGGGACATTTTGCATTTTTACTCTATTCCTAGTGCTGATAGAGGACCTAGCACATGGTAGAAATATCAATAAATAATTCTTGAGTAAATGAATATATCTCTTTAATCAGTGCACTAGTTTCACAAGCTTGTTACTTTCTCCAACAGTCTAATCTTTTTTTAGTGTATAATGTAAATATAAATGTATAACATGAAAATGTAACAAATCACAAGAATATAAATTATCCACTAAAGGCAAGAGACAAAAGAATATTTCTAGCTTGTAGTTATGCTTAAAGAGAATCTTAATAATTGGAAAGAAAAAATAGAATAGTTAAAGGGAGTACATGTAAAACAGATGCATTATTGAGTTATATCCCATAGGGAGTTAGGTACTTCAAATTTAGCTCTTCAAAAAATGAAGTACTTACTATCTACTTATTGTGCTCTTATATACACCATGGTATTTTTGTGGTAGCACTAAGGTAATATATATGAATATATATGCATATGTATGCATATGTGTGTGTGTATATATATATATATATATACATATATATATATATATATATATATATATATATATATAATATGTGAGTTTAGATAAGGTTGCACCATGAAATTATTTTTTCTTACAAAATCAGTGGTGTCAAGAATTTACCTCTAGGAAGAGTAATTGGAGCATTTCAAAAACTGGACCAACAAGGGACTTAGAGGGGTGCCTAGGTGGCTCTGTCGGTTAAGTATCTGCCTTCAGCTCAGGTCATGATCCCAGCACTCTAAGATCAGCCCTTTGTCCAACTGTCTGCTCAGTGGGGAGTCTGTGCTCCTCTCTCTGCCTCTGCTGGTTCCTGTGTTGTGCACTCTCTCTTTCTCCTTCAATCTGTCAAATAAATAAATAAAATCTTAAAAAAAAAGTAGAAAGGGACTTATGCAAAATAAAATATATAAAAATAAAGATATGATATACTTCTACTCTGTTGATTTAAGAGAAAGAGATTTCCCAGTATCCTCTTTTTATGTATTTTCCCCCATAGCTAAGTGAGATGTTTTGGAAAACACAACAAACCAAGAACATCTTGCCCTTCTATGTCTTACTTACTGCTTCCAGAGTAGAATTACAAGATAGTATTAGGATGCCTTATTACATCCTCTAAAATTTTCTTTAGGATGTATAATAAGGCTTAACAGAAGTGGAATCCTTGGAAAAATGGGAATTAGAAATGGAAAGTTTTGAAGCTGGTAAAGAACCTTACTAGCCAAGAAAATAGACATCAAATGATGTCATTGAACAGAATGTTATCAAAGCCAGATATTGTCCTTTATATGAGGTCATTTTAGGTGGGAATAAAATTTCAGAAGCGGAAGAATGGACTCTCACATCAGATTGCTGTATTCTAAATTCTAGCAAGTTTATTAATTAGCTCCATGACCTTGGGCTACTCACACAATATATATGTAACCCAATAATGTTACCTATAATATTTCATGTATCAGTTTTGAGAGTTAAATGAGTGAATTTGTTTCTACAATCACCTACCTAAAACCCTCAGACCCAGAAGTATTTTAGAATTCACAACTTTTCAGATTTTAGAAGGGTGAAATGGTATTTACATTGAAATATTCTCAATGGGTTATAAGGCATCTGGATTGTTTTTTTGTAGTAAATGCTGCCTAATAAAGACTATGAGTTACCTTTTGATGAGTCTAATCAGGTTTCACAACAAACAAGTTTATACTGTACATGACAAGGCTTTCATTTTTCAGAGATTTATGTGTTGCAGAATTACAGAAAAGCAATCTATACATGGAAAGGGCACTGAATCATGTTACAGAATAAATGTATTTATTAATACAAAAGGATACGTTAATTCTATTGTACTATTTATGAATTTGTTCATATCTGCAGTATTCCATCTGGTTCTAGATGCTCCATTTTCTGTTTAGCATGACACACTAACAAAGACCAGCTGAATGGGAGAAAGCACAAGAATGTTCCTTCTACCCATCTCCTAAAACTGGGTAACCCGCATTTTCTATTTCAAGCTGACTAACTAGTAAAAATGAGTCCAAAATATGTGACATGCGTTGAGTTCTATGGGAAATTGACTGGAAACCTTCTTTCTACATATAATCCAAACTTTCTTGGGCTTGTTTCATATAAATATAAATATAAATATAAATATAAACAGGCTTGTTCTATATAAATATAAATATAAATATAAATATAAAAATAAAAATAAAAATATAAATATAAATGCACACACATATATATATGGTTCCCAACTCTGGGTCTGCACCCTGTACTACACCTTCAAATGTCATTTCATTGAGGAGTATTGCCCTGATCCTTTCTTGCTGAGTTTTTAGCTTTGCCTTCTACTATACCCTTACTTTCCATAGGGTAGGTCCCTTGAAAACTGTCCCCACCTCTTTTTCCTTTGTTTTTCAATAAGAGTTGCCACTGATAATATGCAGTAGCTCAAATTGTGTTCTGAGGGTAGTATGGGCACCAGAGTTGACATGATGGTAATGAATAAAGTAGATTTTAGTTGATAGAAAGAAGAATATAAAGCTGTTAATAATACTGCTCACCAGTTGAGGTGTCTCTTTCAATGGCTCTATTACCATTAGATATTTTGAATGTTGGCTATGCACTTAGTTATTAGAAAGGATTTTTGCTTTCAGATTTCCTGTGAATATTCTATAGTTCTAGTAATAAGCTACCACATTATATAACTTATTTTTTGATTAACAGACCCTGAGATATTTCATTGAAATATTTTGTAAATATGTATAGTTAAAAGGTATACACTTTTATATTTGCATAAAGACAATTTCAAGCTAAATCAGTGTGTAAAATTTAGGCTGAACCTAGTGTTTACATTTTGTGGGATGGACAAGAGAAAAGTATAGATTAATAATTATTCTAAAATATGGAATGGAGTTGCTTTAGCATAACTTCTCTACATGTTTAGATAATTTTGGCCAGTACTGATTTATTCAAGCAATAAATACCTAAAACAATTATTTTGACCCCACTGAGAATATTAAGATTCCTGAAAAATGTAAATGCTGAAACTCTAGTGAGATCACTATGGGAAAAATAAGGCAAATTTCCTTCAATGAAGAAAGGAACTGCTGTGAACTTCTTTACTGTCAACTTATATAAAGTAAAATTTAATGAATAAGGTATGAAAAATAGCATGTGGTTGAAAATTGATTCAAATAATGACATGCATTTAATACTAGAAACATGTAAAGGTAATTAAAGTAAATTTTGTTAATATTTGTACCCATTCGAATATGAAATTCTTGACAAATGTAGTTTGCCTTTTCTACTTTTGGAACAACTCAGAAAATAAAATATTTAAAGAGGGTCTTGATTAATGTTAATTTTCTATAACATAGGATTCTTAAAGAAATTCTGTAAAATAAATACTGATTATGCCTATTATTAAATTTTGTGCCTTATTATTTTAAGTCTGCTTTTGAGAGAGGAGGTAAAATGTAACTTGTTACTTTTCAAAAGAACAAGGATGAATGCTTTTTCATTACTCACCAGATAGCATGACACTAGTAGATACACATTGTTAGAAAAGTATGTCCTACTTGCTACATTCCTCATGAAGAATGGATGTGCTGATTGCCAAGCCCAAGAAAAGATTCAAATATTTCGTGATACTTTTTCTTTAAATGTACATTTTAAATCAACTGTTCAGTGCACATTCTTCCCCTTCCTCATAAGACAAGAGATGAATAGTGAGCTGCCACAAATCTGACTACAAAACAGTGTCTTATCTTTGTGAAGCCCATGCTACAAATCTTGTACTGAATAGTGCAAACTGCTCTAGAACGTCATTTGTAATAGCCATCAGTTTCCAGTTAAATGAAACTCATCTAAAATGCAGTGGAATTTTATGTTAAAATCAATTATGTAACAGTGACTTGTTTTCATTTTGTTTCTATATAAGAAAATTAAACTGGAATGTTGTTAGATGGCTTGGATAAGGCAGTAAGAAATTATTTTATGTTTGTTTGGGATCAATATGAAACCAGTCTCCTTTACAGTTTAGACCCCTGGGAGAATATCAGATGAGAGGAAGCAGAAGATTTAGAATGAACTAATCTATCCACAAATCAAGAAGAAAGAACAAGGAATAAGCTGTTTCCACAGCAGAACTTTACCTTTGTTAGACAGTATCTTTATTACTTATCTCAAAAAGTTAGAATGTCAAAATCTATGTAATGGCATCACTTGTAGCTGATGACATTTTAAAAAGGAAGACAAAAATGCAAGTCAAAGTGAGAAGATGGTCAATATAAGGTGTTTCATTTTTTAAGGTGTTTTTTGTTTTTTAAGAGTAATGCAACCATTATGATAGAAATTAACTATATATAGATCATATATTTCATATTTAATCAGGAAAGTAATACTTCATTGGATTTTCAAAATTAAACATCCAAAGTCTAATAAATTATACATTGTGGAATTTTTAAATAATTAATTGTATGTTTCTGTTAGCAAAACCAACATTGATAAAGGCCATAGCCACTATTTTCCCATTTGTATGATAAATGAACATATTTCAAATTCCACAAGATCAGGAATAATTTCCTATTTCAATTTCCTCACCAAACCTAGTACATATTACATGTAGAATGACTACTACTCATATAAGCTACCTTATCCTTGTGATCTTTTTTCTTTCATTTTGATTTAAAGATAAATTAAGGATATTTTATTAAAATTTTAGAATAAAACTGTTACTCTCTTATTTGCTGCATGTACCTGTTAAAGGAAGGCAATTGGTGGTCTTCCTCCATTCTGTGCTTAAAAGGTTCGATTGCTTGACTTTTTCTATTTGGCTTATTTCACCAGTAGGAGAAGGAAAGTAAATGGGAAGTAGGGTAATTCAGGGAGAGAAATGAAACATGAGAGACTTTGGACACAGAAACAAACTGAGGGACTTGGAGGGAGGGGGTGGGGGGATGGGAGAGCCTGGTGGTGGGTACTGAGGGCACGTATTGCATGGAGCACTGGGTGTGGGGCATAGGCAATGAATCTTAGAACACTGAAAAATAAAATAAATTTAAAGTTAAAAAAAAAAAGGTTCGATTGCCAATTCTCTGCAAAGCTCAGTAAGCATAATTTATACATCTAGTAAGTAGTGAACAGAGGGAGAACTAAAAGAAAATATCATTTTTAGCTTATGCTGATTAACTCTGTGTTAGCAAACATCGTGATGCTTAAAATTTTATTTCGAAAAGATCTGACCTTGTCATTATGAGTCAATTCTAAGAATCTTGATGTCTGCATAGTGTGGGAATAACAGTTTGGGACAAAGTTAGCCTTTAAACAGGTCAATAAAATAAATAAATAAAATAATAAAATAAAACTTGAAATTTTATCACATCTCAAGATGTCCAGCTAGACTAAATATTGGCTAGCATTAAATAAGAATAACTATCAGTAAAGTACTTTCATTCTCTTTCATATTCTCTTTCATGTGTGCTCTTTTTCTCTATGATTTTCTCTTGGCAATTATTTTTTCAGTCAAAGAATGGATCTGTGACTGGATGGATGGATAGATAGATAGATGATAGATAGATAGATGGATAGATAGATAGATAGATAGATGACAGACAGACATTTGGATAGGATGATGCTTTCTTTTCTCCTGGTTATCAGAAAAATAGCAGAACTCACCTGGTTTTACAATATTGCTATTTCCATTTCTCTTAAAGTTTTTGTATTACATTTTCATGGTTTTGTTCATGTGGTATCAGGCACACCTTTGTTTATCTAGAAAATTCTTATTCATCCTTTATCACTAAGCTCAGATACATCTCCTCCAGGAATTCTTTCCTGAAATCCCAGGTGAATGGCATGACTTGACTGTACACCACGCTACACATGCATCAATCCTATCACAACCTTTCTAAGCAGCATTATCTCTTTGGAAGTGTCTTAAGGAAAAGGACTGTATCTTCTTCATCTCGGAGACACATGTACACAGCAGGGTTTGAACATAGCAGGTAAATGGATATACTGAATTCACTCATCTCTAATGTCATGTCTTATAATATACTCATATTTATTCAAAAACTTCTGGATAGATGATGGAATTCCTTATGTTCTTCTTTTGCTAGAGATAATTTAGTGTTCTATTACAAAATTTTATAAAAGTTTTGACGTTATATTTTGATGCTAATAATTTTTAAATCATTGAAAATGACTCAAAAAGAATGATAAACTATGAAAGTACTAATAAACAAAGCAGTTGGAAATTTTGAGGCAAGAGGAAAAATTAATATAAATGGCATTTAGATCATAATGACACTTTTGGACAAAAGTTAAATCACAGATTTATTCTCTGCATAATTCTAAATAAATGAAATAGTTTTTAGCTAAATAACACATTATTAAAACAGAAGAAAATATGGGTAAATATATATCTTTTGTTTATTCAGGAATGATATTTCTAAATATAAAATTCATACAAAGTTATAAGGACAAATAAGATGGCAGGATTTGTCAGTATAAACTAATGTAGGTCTCAAATGACCTAGACAATTAAATATTTGTACCATACATAAACTGAGAATTTTTATGTTTATTTTAGTAATTCTTATAAATAAGGCAAAATATATAAACATCATAAAATAAGAAAGAACATAGCAAAGGACAGGTTGTCAAAGATAAACATTTTGTTAGCAATAAAAAATGATTGGCTAAATTATACACGTTATATTCACTTGATATAAGTCTATGCAAACATTGAAAAAAAATGTTGCTTATCTTTCAAAATGTTAATGATGAGTTAGAAGAACAGGCAGTAAAACAAAATGCATAGGGTAATTCTAATTTGTGTTTTAAGCATTTACATGATTAAATTGATTGTAGTAATTAATGAGGATGCTGGAGTTAGAGAAGATTTTAATAGTCAACTTTTTTCAGACCGTTAAAGTTCCTATAATAAATACTGATTATAAGAAAAAATGTAGGGTGTCTGGGTGGCTCAGTCAGTTGAGCCTTTGACCCTAGATTTCTTCTCAGGTCATGATCTCAGGGTTGTGGGATCAAACCCATGCTGGGCTCTGAGCTTAGCATGGAGTCTGTTTGAGGTCTTCTTCCTCTACTCCTCTTCCTACTTGTGTGTGCTCTCTCTCAAATAAGTACATAAAATAAAAACAATTTTTTTTTAAAGATTCTATTTATTTGACAGAGAGAAACACAGCTGAGAGAGGGAACACAAGCAGCGGGAGTGAGAGAGGGAGAAGCAGGCTTCCCGCCAAGCAGGGAGCCCGATGTGGGACTCGATCCTGGGTCTCCAGGATCATGACCTGAACTGAAGGCAGTCGCTTAACCAACTGCGCCACCCAGGCGTCCCATAATTTTTTAATGAAAAAATGTAATTAAGAGTACATGTCAAAATATGAGCATTCCTATTCTCTAAAAAAAAACCTTATTTACATCTAAGTTGTCATTAGGCACTAATTTGTGCATTAAAGTTGCTTTCTAGAGAAAATCATTTTTTGTATGCTGTATATCTTTTTTAAACACACTGGCCTTAAAAAATACTGCCTTTTTGTATCTCCTTAACTCATTATTTTTTTTCATTATTTTACTATTATCTTCTGTTCATGAAGTACACAAAAGCTAGAAGAAACTTCTCAAAGCAGACAATATCTCCAGAACAAGAAAGTTCATATCCAGAAATTGTCATTTCACTTCAGGATTTGACATCACAGAGAGTCAAAGATAAAATGCCTAATATAAGGATGTTGCAATGCGGTTTTGGTAAACAAGATATCTTTTAGGTTATTTTAAAATTCAGCATTAGTTACATTATTTTCTTGCTCATGTGGAAATTTTATGTCCCCTTTCACTAACCAGTTTTTGAAAAACTTGTTTCAACAATGTTCAGCTAGATAATAGGTCCCTTAGCAAGTAAAAATGAAGTGGTACAAATATTAAAAGCATTCGGTGCCCTTTGAAAATATTATGAAAGTTACAGCACAGATGGGCTGAAAGTTTAATTACCTCAAAGAAGAGTGTCAGAATCATCATTGCTGCTTCAACAACTAGAAATGTAGCAACCAAAATATCCATCAGGAAATTACTCTGAGAGTATATATCAAATACACTGAAGAAACAGCTGCCATTCCATTTATGTCACCCAGACAGGAGAATTGCAAGGATTGGAATAACATGGAGATGCCACATTGGCTTTTTCTTAATTTGACATTTTCTAGGCATTTCTCAAATGTGCCAGACTGGGAGAAATGTATGAAATAGAGTCACAGCGCACCAAGTAAAATAACACCAGTTCAATTTCATGTATTTTTGGTGTGCAGAATTTGTGTGTGTGTGTGTGTTAAAGTTCATAGTTCTATTACAGGATGTAAAATTGCATTTTTAGTACATTTTTATTACAGAACTAAGATAACTAATATTATTTGTATAGCATTACTAAGCTTTCTTTAAATGAAAGTGTTATGCTATTTGGGTCTTTATAAATAATCTTTAATAATGTTGTATGCTCTAATGTATTATTATATCATGAGTTGATATGAAATCCTATTTTAACATCATAGCTGTATGTCAGATGTCAGAGAGCATGAGAAATAATATTCAACAAAGATTATTTTTTTCAGAGTAAATATTGCTCTCCAACAAAGGAGAAGGTGCATAAGGAAATTGTAAGAATATTTAAAAACTGCTCTTAAAACTTACTATAAGTCATATGGCTCACTGTGGCATCTTGCCATTCTCTGCATTCTGTTGTTTCTGGCAATGTTTTAGCCAAATTCTTTGAGCCTAATTTATTATTACAGATAATGGTAAACTATGTACTTAAGGAAGTACAATATAGTTGAAAGCTATAAAAGATATGTGTGTTCATTTATATTTAGCAGGACAAATTTTGAAAGTATAAGAAACAATACCAGTAATTCTGGAAAATATTAAGGAATCTATGATAGTTATATATATATATATATATATATATATAACTATTATATGTATATAATCAATTTCTGAGAAACATTACAATTTGTGGTTACCCAAACCTAAGTATGCTGAATCCCAACTGAATTAATAATAACTCATTTTTACTTTCCAAACATGGATTTAATATATAAGCCAAGTCTTACTTGAGGTTTTGAAAAATGAAAATAACTGGGAACATAGTTACATATAGAGTAGTAGCTAATAAATAATTGGTAGCTTCTGTAACTTGGGCATTGTATGTGAGTCCCTATGATGGAGAAGTTTCTGAAACTTTATGCTCAGGAGAGTATGCATAAAATCATAAAGTAGTTTTTAAGGCAAAGATCTAGAAGGTATTATAATTATGAATTTCTTGAAATAATTATTATGCCTTAAAATTTTAGCATGATCTAATGGAATCTCATTTCAAAAAGCTTAGATTTTATAAAGTCATTCTTTCAAGAAATAAACTCAGATCATAGATTTATATAGAAGGAATTGCATTTGTATGTGGATTCAAGACAATTGTGTGAATAGACTTAGTATGTTAAAAAAACACTGACATTTATAAACTTCAAATAAATGAAGAATGCATACGTATAATCAATTGGCATCTTGCATGACATAGCACTCCATTATTTGTCTGACCTCACGATCTATCACCTGATTCTGTTCCAGGCACACTAGACTGCTCTTCCTCCAAAATACCAGAGACACTCCTGCCTCAGGGCCTTTGCACATGGTGATTCCTGCCTGGGACCCTCTTCTTCAGTAAGATACACACCTCACTTCCTCATTCCTTCAGTTTTTTACTCCATATTCCACTTCCTCAAAGAGAAGGTTTTATCTTTTAGGTTTTATCTCCCCATCCTGGCCCTTGCCAACTTACTCTCTACTTTCATTGCTTAATTTGTGTTCTTCTTATTACTTAGTATCCAACATAGTATAGTATGTATAGTTATTACCTTACTTGTGTTTTTGACTGTTTTCTTCTCTGGAATGTATCTCGAGAGCAAGGATGTTTGTTTGTCTGATTTGCCATATTTCAGGCCCAGAATAATATTTGTTGCATGAATAAATGAACAAACTGACTGCAACACAAAGCAAAGTGAATTTAGGGTTGAAAAAATTGATCCAAAGAACAAGTACTCTAATTTTCTCAAAACAATCAAATGAAAAGGCAGATCTGCTACTGTTCTCTTTCTGTCTTAGAATTATGTGATACTGTAAGGCATAGACTTAATAAAGCTATTCTGTGTACAAACACACATTTTGTATGATTTCACTAAAAAGGAATTCCCAGTCTCAATAATAAAAAAGTGGATGGGGTCGGGGACAAGCAAACATACATCTGGTGACAGACTCCTGGGGAAAGACAAGTCATCTTCTCTGGTATCAGTATACGTGTGCTGGTAATTGCACCTTCTGATAAACAGACTGCTTCTATTTGCCAGGAGGGGGGGAGCCCTCATATAGGAAATGCACTTATCGTGATGTCCCTGGTTTAGAATTATTTATGATAACCCAACCTAGAATCTATGGATTTATGAGTTATGACTCTCCGATGTCTCATAAGTTATGTAAGTCTCTGGGTTATAAAATGGAGAGATAGGTAGTGTAAACACTTGCTGCTGTATGAGGTGACTAAAAACCTCACTTAGAAATGATATCAATTACTGAACCAGAGAAAGAATGTCAGATGCAGAAAGGAAAACCTTGGGAGCCATGACGAATGTCCTTGGTTCTCACTATTTTCTTTGGGCCTCTTGTCTGCCAGTTTCCTTAAAATTATTAATAAAATTTGATATCTCAGTATCAAATAGTCATAATGTCTGTATAGGTTGATTCTGGAGCATAGTTCAAAAGGACTTTTTTTTTTTTTTTTTTTTAGGTATAAAAAGCTTGAAATTAGAAGACCAGGAGTTCAGTTTGTTTCTGAGCAATATATCTTACAGAATTTACTTAACATCTCTCAGCTAGGATACTTTATTTGTAAAATAAAGATAATACTTCAAAGATTTGAGATGAGACAGGAACCCAAGCAGTGCATTTGAAATATCAGTTGGCAAGTAAATAAGGGCCATATTTTTTCTGTGTGTGCTTATGTTCGACTTCTGCCTTCTGTAGAACAAAAAGGTAAACATATCAGAGATCTTCCCTCCTGTCTTGAGCTTTATTTATTATCCATAAGGCATAGGTATTAGGCAGATCTGATTTAGGGTGAAATAGAGTAGAACCAAAATGCTGTGATTTCACACATTCGTAATGACTTGGAGGTAAAGATATTATACTTGTTAATAATCAAGTCTGTGGTCATCAGTGAACTAGATGTCTCTATACACTATTTCATCTAATTCCCAGAGCAACTTTCTCATGTATTGTAATCCTCATTTTATAGAAAATAGAAGTTCAAAGAGGTTACAAAATGGAAGTAAAGTATTGATTTATATGGTGCATTTGTCTCTCCTCTAATGCCTAAGAGAATGACTAGAACTTACTAATTAGATTTAATACATTATATAAACAAACCCTAACAACTCTTTTGTGGTAAGACAGAAAAGATCACATATATATGAAACTGGAGACTGCAGGAAGACAGAAGAAGTGGTAAATCACTACAACAGACTAAACTAAAGGGTGTGATTGATTCTAAGTTAGGATTTGTGGAATATTTCAAAGTACAGCAAAACCCCACAAATAACAAGCCTAGCAAATATCAGTTAAACCTGCACAGAAAATGTCAAGACATTTCTCAATTTACAAAGGAAAAAAGACCAGTCAAGACATTTTCCTGTGAATAGAAAGACTTGCCACAGTTTGTAATTTAAAGCATAATGCTATCCATATCACATATGTGGCTAATTTAGACCATAGACAATATATACCTGGAAATTCAAACAACAAAAGTAAAGCTTAGTTTTCACTATTTTCTTCCTAACTTAATTATTTAGAAAAGCTTCAGAGCTCAGCCATATTTTGTTATCTTCTTATTTCTTTGAAGAATTCAGGAGATAATTTTTTTAATTATTTTTATTTCCAAATGCTATCCAGCAATGACAAATGACACATTTTGTCACTGGGCCTCCATTGTTTTTTCTAGCAGTGTTAACAATGATTATTCTTATTTAAACATTTGCATTCAGTGCAATCTGGTTTTAAGGAAAGATCATTTTAAATGAACTTCTTTAGAGTTCACCTTCTCAAAACGATCTGTTCTGCAGTCGGCAACAACTTAGCAACTTTCTGCCTTAAATATCGTCAGTGAGAGGAGAAAAAAAATGTCTTGAACAAATGTCTCTCCTCAAATGGGAGAAAGTGACATTGTCAGTGAATAGAGGGGCTGCCTCTTATCTGTGCTTAATAACCTCTCTTACTGGCTCCCATTCAGGTGCCACTTAGCACAAAGACAAGTCTGCATGTCATTTAACAGGTCTGCATTAATACACCTAACCAATCAATGGCTTCTACCTATTCCACAAGGACACCGGTCTGTTACCGTTCCTAGACACTGTCAACAGAAAATGACACCAGAGTCACAAAAGGCAAAATGATGTCAGTTTAATCAGAGAGCAGACAAAAAGGCAAACAATGCTACCCAGGATAGAAGTGTAACAAGGAGACTCAGAGGTTGGCATAAGCCACTTTGGCAGGTCCCAGTGAAACCGGCTTGAAATTCAATGATATAAAATCCAATAGAATGACATAGACAATCAGAACTGTTTTCCTCCATTCAATCAAAATCAGTGACTGCTGTTGGCAGAAGGAAAACCTGTAACAAATTATTGGGAAAAGGTGCAACTTGAATAGATTTTATAGGAAATCAAACTATTTTTTTTATTCTAAGAAAGAGACGAGCTACCTAAATTATATTATTTTAAAATTTGTTTAATCAATTACTTCAGTTTTCTTTCCATGGAAATTAAATAGATGCCTTTTTTTTTTTGAGTCTTATTATATGGAGCCAACAGCTTTGAAGTGGTGTATGTATACACTGACAAGATAGCTGTTCACATTAAGTAGTGATAATAATGATGGATCTGTACAATTAGGCATGTGGAGTAGGCCTCAGAGATTATCTGCCTGAACCTGCTCATTTTACAGATGAGAGAACTGAACCTAAGACAGACTGAGCGAGATGCCCAGGAGCACAATGGCAGAGCCAGTCTCCTGGCTCTTTGTCCAGCTCTTTTTCCATAACACGGCTAAAGGTTCATGTTTTACAATCATTAATTTTCTGTTTGCATGGAATGCATGGGATTGTGAAACAGTGAAAAAGAAATTATTTTAAGAAAGTTACTTCAAATTAAACAATGCAGTATCTGTTTTACTAACCCTATAAACCTTGTGAGATTCCTCTTCCACCCCCTCAAAATACCTGAGGATGTGCATAAGCATCACAGCGAGGCCCATGGCAGCTGCCCAAGAGCAGCAAATACTAGGGCAAAATCTCAGAGATTCCATATCCTGGTCCCCCACTGCCCTGAGTTATTCAGCTGACTTGTCACCCAGTTTCCACAGGGTTCACTACTTTGGCTTCATCTCTGACATTGTTCTCAGCATCTCTTTGTGTTGAAGTCCAGGGCTGACCGTGCTGCCCACTTCAGACCGTGCTCACAGCCATGGCTGGCTTGTCCTTTCTTCCAGTTCAGTTTTCCCCAGTTCAATTTCTGCTAAGTCCTGTAGCTCTGGGACAGGTTGTACATATGGAGAGCCAGGTGGATAGGCCTTTTTCCCCCGGACGCATTCCAGACAGCTCCCTGCCTTAGGCTGACAGCCTTTCCTGGTAGTGAAAATTGAAATTTGGTTTCAAAGCCTACTCTTCGCTTATTGCCCAAAGAGGTCTATCTCAACCCATTAAAATCCATGTCCCTTTTGAATAAAGAAGATACATCTCAAGGATCCCTTGCCCCTGCTGCCGATGCTGATATAGATTTAAGAGTAATTTGTGACTCTAAGAATAGTGTTAACTACTGTCCATGAAGATTGTGTTGGGCATTGATATTGGGAGTTCTGTTACAGAAAACTATTTCCTTACATTTAAAAATATTTATATATAAAATATTTAAAATATTTATTCAAGCTTCACAGACCTTCCCACGGAATTCTTTTTTTTTAATTTTAATTTTTTTTAAGATTTTTTATTTATTTGACAGAGAGAAACACAGCCAGAGAGGGAACACAAGCAGGGGGAGTAGAGATGGAGAAGCAGGCCTCCTGCCGAGCAGGGAGCCCGATGTGGGACTCGATCCTGGGTCTCTGGGATCATGACCTGAACCAAAGGCAGTCGCCCAACCAACTGAGCCACCCAGGCACCCCATTCCCATGGGATTCTAATAAGGGTGCTCTCATTTCCTTCTTTCCAAGCTTTAATGCAGACCTTACTGGTTTAGAGGGAAAATGTACCTGCTGTTTTATAAACTCTTTGTTTTTTTTCCTTTTTTCTCTCTCTTTTGCCTCGCCCAAAATGGGTGATTTCACTGTGAAACAATTTCTTTTTCACATAGTTTCATAGAGTTCCTCCTAGCTTTCTTTGTCAGCAGCCACCCTTAGCACCATAGTCTCAGGAAAGTCTGCCTTTTATTTATCCTCTTAAGTTCAAGTTTACACACACACACACACACACACACACACACACACGGAGAGAGAAAGAGAGAATTATAATTAACATGGCTAAGTAGTGTAAGGATATTTCCAGTAAAATATTTTTGAAAAAAAGATACAACCCTTTCCTTAATATTAGGAAGAATAATCATTGACTGCTATTAACTTCCGGATTCCTTTAACATTTCTAAAAATAGTAGCAAAATCCCTATTTCTGCTTTAATTCTGTAATCACCCAGATTTTAAGATTTTATTACCTACAGAAATTGTCATTCTGCTTCATTTAGTTATAATGTTTACATGTTGATAACTGCTTCACTAAAATTATACAGCCATAACTTCTGGGTTAAACATAAACCTTGTATGTAAAGTAAATGCATCCTAAATTCTAAATAATTAACGTATAACATTTTCCCAAAGCTGCCATTTTGTAAATTGAGAATTGTCTGGATAGGTAATTTTTTAAAATCTTAAAAGCAATGTAGAAAAATGGCGTTTCAAGATATTATTTGTGGAACTTGATGTTCATTGACAGATGAATACATGTTATAGATGCATACATACAGTAGAATATGATCATCTTTAAGAAAGAAGGAAATGCCACCATTCGCCACAACATGGATGGCCCTGGAAGACATTGTGTTAGGTAAGATAATCCAGTCACAAAAGGGTGAATGTTTCATTATTCCACTTCTATGAGGCATTTATTTATTTATATAAAGATTTTATTTATTTATTTGACAGAGAGAGACACAGCTAGAGAGAGAACACAAGCAGAGAGAGCAGGAGAGGGAGAAGCAGGCTTCGGCTGAGCATGGAGCCCGATGTGGGGCTCGATCCCAGGACTCTGGGATCACGACCTAAGCTAAAGGCAGACGCTTAGTGACTGAACCACCCAGGCACCCCTTATATGAGGTATTTAAAATAAACTCATAGAAACAGAAATAGAATGGTGGTTGTCAGGGGATTAAAGTAGGGAGAAGTGAAGCATTGTTTTTAAATGCGTTATACAGATGAATAAATTGTAGAGATTTGCTGTACAACATAGTGCCCATAGTTGATGATATAATATCTGGAACAAAGAAATTTTTTAAGAAAGTAAATCTTAAATGTTCCTACCACAAAGAATAATAATAATAAAATAAAATAAAGCAAAGGGACACAAGAAAACTTTTAGAGGTGATGGATATGTTTAGTACCTTGATTGTGGTAATGGTACCTTGAGTGTGCATATGTTCAAACTCAACAAATCCTATGCATTAAATATATACAGTTATTTTATATAAATTATGCCTCAAAAAAGTTGTGAAAAGAGATACAGTCTACTAAAGAGTCAGGTTATGGATAGTAAGACTACATCAAATTTTAATCAGTAAAGAAATAAACCATAAGAGGGTTATTTTTCTAATGTGTGTCACAATAGGGTAGAGGTTAAGTGTGGAGCCTAAAGTCACACTGACTGGGTTTAAAATCTCATTCTACTATTAACTACCTTGAAAAAGTGCTTATGTTTTCTCCTCCTCTTTCTTAATCTATAAAATGAAGATAATAATAATACTGCCCTCCTAGGGTTGCTAGAAAGGATAAATGAGATAATACACATTAAGCCTTTGGAAACATGCGTGGCATTACTAAGGGTTAACAACTATAATTATAATAATTAATAGTGATACTCTCTAGCCTCTGAAGGGCTGTTCTGATTTCAGTGATATCTCCTTTCTTATGTACTCCTGGAAATGGAGCTAATCATTCTGTTCCTGGTACATGAAAAGACATGCAGTGCTTTCCCGATTCCTTTGCTGTCTAAGGGAATAAGACTTTCAACTCTTGAAAGAATTAAGGCTTTCATATCAATTACTCATTTAAATGCCTATGACCCTGAAATTGCACTACTGGGCATTTATCCCAAAGATACAGATGTAGTGAAAAGAAGGGCCATATGTACACCAATGTTCATTGTAGCAATGGCCACAATCGCCAAACTGTGGAAAGAGCCAAGGTGCCCATCAACAGATGAATAGATAAAGAAGATGTGGTTCATATATACAATAGAATATTATGCCTCCATCAGAAAGGATGAATATCCAACTTTTGTAGTAACATGGACTGGACTGGAAGAGATTATGCTGAGTAAAATAAGCCAAGAAGAGAAAGTCAAGTATTGCATGGTTTCACTTACTTGCGGTGCATGAGGGGTAAACTGGAGGACAGTGAGAGAAGGAAAGTAAATGGGAACTAGGGTAATCTAGGGAGGGAAGCGAAACAACAGAGACTTTGGACACAGAAACAAACTGAGGGACTTGGAGGGAGGGGGTGGAGGGATGGGAGAGCCTGGTGGTGGGTACTGGGGACACCTAAAGCGTGGAGCACTGGGTGTGGTCAATGGGGAATGAATCTTGGAACACTGGAAAAAAAATTTAGTAACAATAAAAAAATAAAATAAAATAAAATAATAAAAAAAAGAGAGAACATTACCAGGTGTTTAAGAGAACATTTTACAAGAGAAAAAATAAATAAATAAATAAATAAATAAATAAATAAATAAATAAATAAATAAATATGAATGGACACAAGCTTACCATAAGTATGTAGTAGATTATCTTTATTAAGACCCCAATCACTCATCCATTATAGGTATATCATATCCATGCTTTAAAATCATACAGTGCTGAATAGCCACAGCAAGACTATATGCTTCTACAAATACAGCAATATTTAATTTATAGGTAAGCCTATTAGATTTAGTCTGTCACAGGACATTTCAAAATTTGATGTGTCTTGCTACCTTATTGATATGTAGATTCTAGTTCTGGGGCCCATGAGTCTTCATTTCTTTTTTTTCAATTTTTTTATTAAAGTATAGTTGATATACAATATTCTATTAGTCCAAGGTGCACAACATAGTGATTTAACAATTCTATACATTACTCAATGCTCACTGCACTAAAAATAGTCACTATCTGCTGCTATACAACATTATTACAATATTATTAACTATATTCCCTATGCTGTACTTTTCATCTGTTATTTATTTTATAACCTTAAGTTTGTACCTCTTAATCTGCTTCACCTATTTCACTCATCTTCCCCATCTCTTCCCCTCTGGCAATCACCAGTGTGTTCTCATATTTATGAGTTTGCTTCTGTTTTTTATTTGTTTTATTTTTTACATCCCATGTATAAGTAAAGTCATATGGAATTTGTATTTTTCTGACTGACTTATCTCATTTAGCATAATACCCTCTAGGTCCAACCATTTGGCAAATGATTATCCACTTCTAATAAACTCTCAAATGACCCTGATTCTGTTGGCCAAAGCCACCACACTTTGTTCCACATGAGGATCTGTATAAGACATTATGATCCTCAATATATATACATTTAAAATAACAGATCTATTACATGTTGGTTAATTAAACATAATAAAAAATAATAGATCTAATTTTAATTTTCAGATTTGAACTTTTGGGGCATTAGAGTCAATTTAACTGAAATTCTAGTCTACAATTATTTGATGCCACAGAAAGTTGGGTTGATGTTGAGTTTGTCTGCATACCTATTGCATATTTCAAATACTTATATTTTTAGTATGACTATTCTAATATTTTTACTTAAATTCATCAATCTAGAAGATTTTTTTCCAAAAGAGAATGTGAGAAATGATGTGACAGTAAAGTCCAAACATGGATTTTGAACCAATGTCACAAAGACAATGTCTTGTCTTTTTATGACAAGCCTTATGATTTGAAGTACTGCAAGGTTTAGAAAAAAGACCTTTGGTTCTTCTGGTAGTATACACTACAGTTCAGGAGTCAGACTGATACTTCACTGCAAAAATTTCTTTAAATAGCACTGATATAGAGACTGGAAAAAAGCATGCAATATTAAAAAGATGACAAGAAGAGAAGAGTAGAGAGGCAAGAGAAATGTCAAATTGTAAAAATACATTTGAGTGGAAAAGAAACATGTTCTTGGTAAGGGTACATCATGTTGGGTTTATATACTGCAATGAAGATGAATAAGGTATGAGAAAAAGATCCTACTCATAATTAATTGAGCTTATGAACTCTTGTGTTTTTTTCCCCGACTCAGCACATGGATACATTTTTAAAATATAAAATCCTCAAAGGGAAAAAAAGACACCCATAGCTGGCATCATTCCTTCTGGCTGTAATTCTAAACAAAATAAGAAAGAAAAAAAATGCAAGTGACTTTTTAGAAGATTCTATTAGATATGACAGCAGGGGGACTAAGTGATTACTTCTCTTCTTTTGAATTTTTCATTTTGAAATAATTTTAGACTTTCAGTAGACTTGCAAGGATAGTACAGAGAACTGTTATACATCTTTACTCTTAAAGTTAACATCTTATGAAACCATGGTGTGTTTATCAAAACAAAGAAATTAACATTGGTGCTTTGCTGTGAGCTAAACTACAGGCTTTATTTCACATTCATCCCCTTTTCAAATAACACAATGTTTATGTTCCAGAATCCAATCCAGTTTACTGCATTTCATCTCTTCATTATGTTTCCTTGATCTCTTCCAATTAGTGACAACTTCTTAAATCTTTCTCTGGTTTTAATGTCATTGATATTTTTGAAAAGTAGTGGTGAGGCATTTTATAGATTGTCCCTTAACTGGAGTTTTCTCATTATTCAATTGGGGTCCTGGATTTTTAAAAAGAATATCAAAGAGGTGAAGCTTCCTTCTCATGTAGCACATCAGAGGGCCCATGATATCAACATGACTTATTATGGTTGGTGAGAAACATGATGATCACTTGGTTAGGATGGTTTCTGCATGATTTCTTCACTAGACTTCACTAGTCTTTCTCCATTTGCACACTTAAATATAAATTGATCCCTGAATTGAACCTACCCTTAAAGATGGGGTAGAGTTTATTAAGACCCACCTCGTGGAAGGAGGAGTACTGTGATATGTAAAATATAGCCTTCAAAGCTGTCCCTTTCTTAATCCCAGCACCTGTAATTATACTTTTCTCTGGCTGTCTTCAGGCTTTCTCTTTGCCTTTTTTTTCAATAGTTTGACGATATAATACACTTACACATGCATTTTGTATTTATCCCTTTTGACTTTATCTGAGTTTTTGAGATTTGTAGTTTAACACCATCACTCATTTGGGAAATTATCAGCCATTATTTCTTAAAATTATTCTTCTAGATTTTTTCTCTCCTTTTTTTCCTCCTTCTGGAATTCCAGTTATGTTTATTTTAGATCATTTGATATTGCCTTATAGTTCATGGATGCTTTGTCATGTTTTCTCCTTCTTTTTTTTCCCCTTCCATTGACTTCTCTTGAATTCTTTTTGGTATTCAATTTGGATAATATCTACTGCATATTATCATTCTTACGAATTATTTTCTTGGTTGTGTTTAGTCTGCAGATGAACCTTTCAAAGATGTTCTTTGCCTCTGTTACTATTGTTACTGATTTCTAGCATTTCCAATTGACTTTTTCTTATAGTTTCCCTCTCTGCTGAAATTTTCTGCCTGCCCTTGCAGGTGTTTACATTTTCTATGAAAACCTTTAACTATTCATTGTGGCTTTTTAAGTCCCTTACCTGAAAGTTCCAAGATGTCTGTCCTATATGAATCTTGATCTGATGGTTGATTTTCTTCTTCAGACTGTGATATTTCTTGTCTTTTTTTTTTTTTTTAAGATTTTATTTATTTGACAGCAAGAAACACAGCCAGAGAGGGAACACAAGGAGGGGGAGTGAGGGAGGGAGAAGCAGGCTTCCCACTGAGCAGGGAGCCCTATGTAGGGCTCAATCCCGGGTCTCTGGGATCATGACCTGAGGTGAAGGTAGTCGCGCAACCAACTGAGCCACCCAGGCGCCCCGATATTTCTTGTCTTTTTACATGCAACATATTTTTTTTTTCTTTTTCAGTTCCAGACATTTTGTACAGGACCATCGACACTGATGTATATCATTTTTATGTTTGGAGATGAATATGCCTTTCTGTCCTGCAGGCTTTGAACTTAGGGGGATTGTGGCTAATAGGATCAGGGGCTGGGTTTGAAGTGTATTGAAGTGCACTGGAAGCATCAAATTCTAGTGATATCTTGTGTTTATGATGTTAGCTTATGTGCCACATGGTTTTCTCTCTGTATGCCACCTGAAGTCTTTCTTTACTCCTTAGAGAGATTCTATGCTGTGTAGCCCTTTCAGCTATATTCTACCCTCATTATTTCTTGATAATTGTTAATGTGGGTGATGATGGAGGTGGGGAATGTACTCTTTTATTTTGGGTAAGTCTTAATATTAGGCAATCTGTTGAACTTTTGAGTCTGGATCTTGAAACTAGATCTCCACGTAAAGCCTACATAACTACCATTGTTTCTTTTTTCTTGTAGACTTGGACCCAACTCGGACTACTTCCCTTCCCCCAGGGTTGTTTTTCGTTCATAGTCCCATCTTTCAGCAGTTGAGTTTCCACCATGCTTTCAGTGTTCATTTCTTTCCTTCTTCCAAATTAAGGTATTCTTTCTTAAGGTGATGTAAGAAGAGGGATGGGTCTGGGCAGGGTTTCTCTCCCCTCCTCAGCTGTGGAAGATTTCTACCAGAGCCCTCAAGCTACAGTTTTCTTTTTCCTTCTTAAGATATTTTTCTTTTTTTCCTTAGGACATAAGGACTAGATCTGGGCAGAGTTTCTGCAGTGGCTACTTTCCCATCCAGCCAGAACCATGAGGAAATCTTTCTCAGGATTCATCCTGATTTTCTCATTGAGCAACTGGTGGCATTTCTGAGATGAGAAGCCTGAAAGTGGATGGGAATTCCTACTCGTGTTTGAGGCCCTTACACTCTCTTGAGAGTCCACACTGGAGGTTTAGCAAATTATTAAAAATTTCTCACTGAATCTTTTTCCCTACTTATTTTTTTTAAGATTTTATTTATTTATTTGACAGAGGGAAACACAGCTAGGGAGGGAACACAAGCAAGAGAAGTGAATGAGGGAGAAGCAGGCTTCCTGCCAAGCAGGGAGCCCGATGCGGGGCTCCATCCCAGGACTCCTGGATCATGACCTGAGCTGAAAGCAGTGGCTTAACCACTGAGCCACCCAGGTGCCCCTTCTTCCCTACTTATATGATGGTGTTTGGCATCTGACCCACGCAAGGAATTTCTTTCTACCTACTGCACCCTCTCCACATTTCAGGTTACTTTGCTCTCTTAGTATAAATTTCAGAAAAATCTTTAGTTTGAAGTTTGTCCAGTGTTTTCACTTGTAATGATGAGACTGACACTCTTCATTTCTTTCTAGTTCTGAACTAAAATTAAAAGTCAGGTGCCTGGATGGCACAGTTGGTAGAATATGTAACTCTTGATCTCCAGGCTATGAGTTCAAATCCCGTGTTGGTTGTGGAGATTGTCTAAAAGAAAAAAAAATAAAATTGGAAGTGGATTATTTCTTCTTAAATTTGAAAAAATATTACCTTGCCAGTGTTCTTTGATATAGTTTGGTCACTTTGTAATAAGACTTGGAGATGGAGTGATTCCAAAAGTCAGACAGAAGTCAGGAATATTCTTTTTATTTTATTTTATTTTATTTTTAAGATTTTATTTATTTGACAGAGAGAAACATAGCCAGAGAGGGAACACAAGCAGGGGGAGTGAGAGAGGGAGAAGCAGGCTTCCCACCGAAGCTTGGGAGGGAGCCTGATGTGGGGCTTGATTCTGGGTCTCCAGGATTATGACCGGAGCCGAAGGCAGTCGTTTAACCAACTGAGCCACCCAGGCGCCCTAGAAGTCAGGAATATTCTTAATTTTCCCAGCTCTTCCTCCATAGGACTGGAAATAATAGGATGTTCATAAATGTTGTTTGAAAAATGTGAGATGCATTTGTCAAATGTATTTGGAAAAGATGATTGCTTTAACTCTATTATACAAGTTTTCTTACTGCAAATTTCCCAAAGCTTTTTTTTTTTTTTAAGATTTTCACTTATTTATTTGAAAGATATCATTTCCTAGCTCACATTCCCCATCAAATAGAGTCTCCATTCCTTCTGGACCTTCTTAGATTTTTGTACTTTGTAGATTAAGCCAGTTCATTGTCTCTATAATAGTCCCATTATAATAGCCATCAGTGTAATCCTTTCAAGGGACTCCTTTTGTGAGACAGTCTTAAACCGCTATTATCTTTTACAAACCAGAATTTGGATGTTGTGATTATTTCAAATTCTCAGGTAGGGGAGCAGGAAGATAATGCATGTTACTAGCTTTGTAACTTTGAAACCCTTCCCTTACCTAATATGGAAGAGGACAAATGGTTTACATAATAGCCAGACTGTTTTCTGTCCAAACCGTATGTTTAAGAGAGGAGGCAAGGTACCTGCCAGCAGGAGGGAAACCCCTCAGCATAGATTTCCCAACCTAAGTCTTGTTGTAAAGGTCACATACTATGTTATATAATCATCACCTTGAAAAGTTCTTTGATAGCTTGAACTTTACGACTTGCAAGAAGCACTGGGCTGCCAAGTAGAGTACATTTTCCAGGTTTCTGAGTCCATGCTTGAGCTAAATAAAGTGTGACAAATCCCCTGAGGGCAACCCAGGCTTTTCATGCCATAAGATCCTCTGACCCAAAAGTTACACAGTCTTAAAGTAATATAAGACTGAACAGCCAACTACAGAGGTTGCCTGCACTGGGAAAGAAATTCTCCTGAGACCAGGTCTACGTGATATCTCCAAAATGCTTCACAAGTGACCATAAAACAAAGTCTATAATTTTTCTTATATATAATAAAGCAACTAATTAAATAAAATAAAGAGAGTGTGATCATCTAGATTTTGAATATTTTCTTTGTTCTTGCCAGCTGACTTACCTGACATTGCAAGAAAGCAATTTGAGATGAATTCAAGATTATAAAAAATAAGTTTTAACCTTGAAAAACCAATACCATTGATGAAGCATCTCTTCATATGCTGGGGTTCTGGAGACAAAAACTCTTGACCATAAGCCTTCTCAGCTTCCAGTTAAAAATAAGTAAATAAATAAATAAACAAACAAATAAATAAATAAATAAAGCTCCCTTTTGAAATGACTTTTTCTTTTTTGAGCTATCATAACATTGGTAGATTTCTTACTGCTGTTTGACCAGCTTTTAAATCCAGTTTTATCTATGAATTTCTTATGAAAGTGAAATAAGAGTATGTCTAACATTTGCTACCCAAAATTTCTTTTCCTCATATTCTAAATATCAAAACTCAGGAAGAATTAGCTTCACTGCAACTGTGGCTAAGAAATGTTAATAAAAGTGGTCAATAAAGATGTACACTAATGGTTTTCTTTTTTAAATTATTATTTTTTATTATTTTATGTTAGTCACCATACAGCATACAGTACTCATTAGTTTTTGATGCAGTGTTCTTTCATATATTGTTTGCGTATAACACTCAGTACTTGATGCAATCTGTGCCCTCCTTATTCTGTTGTACCATAAAACAAAACTAGGAAAAACATTCAATCAAAATATAACAAAATTATTCCTAGGAACTACTTTAATCAATTGAATTGAGTTTGTATTCTAATTTTTGAAATTACTTTGTCTTTAAAAATCGTTTCTTCAGGCATGTTGAAGGTTTTGATATGACAGTCTATTTTTTTAAAAGATTTTATTTATTTATTTACAACAGAAGAAACACAGCCAGAGAGGGAACGCAAGCAGGGGGAGTAAAAGAGGGAAAAGCAGACTCCCCGCCGAGCAGGGAGCCTGATGCGGGGCTCGATCCCGGGACTCTGGGATCATGACCTGAGCCGAAGGCAGTCACCTAACCAACTGAGCCACCCAGGTGCCCCTATGACAGTCTATTTAGTTGAAATATTCTGATATATTTTCAATCTAATTCTTAACAAAATAAAGACATCCATGACTACTTCAATTAACATTACCAACTGCACAGGATTTAAGTTTCTCATTTTGGATCAATATCCCCTCAGAAAACCTTTTTTTTTGTTTCTAATATAGATGTTTGCTCCTTATCTCAACATTACAATTTGGAGTATTTCTTGATATCTGCTGAAGAACTCTTGTGTGTGGAGTTTATAATGAAACTTAATAAGATTTTTCTTGAGAGAACAATAACCTGACATTTTTATAGCCCCAAGGAAAAAAACCTATATGATATATACAATAAATACATACAATAGAAGTAAAATGAAAGGGACCTATTTGGTATTAATATTTTTAGACAGTGAAGGAAACATTCTTCATCATTAGGTCCTGATAATGTACAAAATACCTATGTTCTACATTAGGTTTGACATCCAAACCTTCAGTCAATCTACACTTCATTTTCTCGGAAATTGATTGATTTTCTGGAGACTTTCAAGGTTTAGTACCTTGAGAAAAAGAGATCCTAGGAATTAGTGAAATTCTTGTCAGCTCTGGAAATCTCAGATATAATTGAGAATGAGTACCTCCTTGAGATTTGAGATGATGGCTTTTGGTATAATGAGAATCTTGAACCTCCAATTTATACTCAGCCTATGAAACAATCAACTGAATGTTGCCCTAAAAATGATGCTAGTTTTTCTTAATACTTACCTTTACCACTTAAAAAAAAGTTTTATTTAAGAGAGAGAAAATGTGAGAACACATGAGTAGGGGAAGGGGGAGAAGGGGAAAATCTTTAAGCTTAGTAGGGACTCCAGTGACATGTGGCTTGATCTTAGGACACCACAACTTGAGCCAAAACCAAGAGTTGGATGCTCTATTAACTGTATCACCCAGGCATTCCTACCTTTGCCATTTCTAGTAGACTCTGTGTTAGTAGGGAGAAAGAGACCATGGATAGAAGAAAATTGTGTACCCCAAAAAATTGAAGGTTCTGGATAAGTATCCAGAATCATGAGAACATATGTGGGAGTGGATTGTAGGTTATAGTATAAGGAAAATTTAAAGATGTAAAGGTAATTATTCTTCACTCTGGATTCATTGTTATAGCCAAGGTACTTGACTGGTTCTAATGATTTGTCAGCATTCTTTTATTAAAGTATATAAATGATTATAGCTTTATATCAATATGATACAATTGCTAGAACTTCTCTGGCATTTTATTTAGGAAGGGGCAGAAGGCTAAGAGAACTAGATATATCACAATGGATTTATATGTAAGACCTGAGAGCCATCATTTGCCTATATTCTACTAAAAGGCCCATAAGACACTTCCATCTCTAAGACAATAAAGAATGTAGTGATGGGAAAACCATTCTTTTATTTCATAAAGTCAATGCAGCCTCTGTCAGCTATCATAAAACTATTGATTTAGTGTGTATTTTTTTGGATTTTACTAATAGGCAGGAACAAAATTTTGCTTTCATATGGCAAGGACAGAAATACACATTTATTTTTTCCCCATTGTTCACATTAACTCTACTGATCACCTGCACTTACTTTAATTATATTAATATTCAGTAAACACCAACCAACACACTGTATTCTTGACATTCATGCTAATTGGACCTGTCCTGCAGGAAGTGGTAAGTAGTCTAAGTACCCTAGTAACAAACATGTCAGAAGCTGGGAGATAAATCCTTCAGTGATTCAGGGATCTTCTAAATAAGTGAAATCTGGTGGTGTAGGTCTTGCAGGGATGTATTCTTTAGAGTAAATGAAAACTACTTAAATCTTAAACCTTGTACCACCAAAAATCCTTTTGTTTTCATTCTTTTGGTAGGCCACTTTGGATTGCAGTGACAGCATTTATCTCATTTAAAAATCCTGCTCCAACTCATTGACTAATTGATATAGATTGGTCCTGAGGATGACAACCCATCTGTCCCTTAGTTGTACCAGGGTAGTGCAATAGGTTCATGAACATAGATGCATAGGTGCAGGATGCAGAGTATGCATTAGCTCAACAATATGGAATTAACCTTGCTTAAGAATCTTCTAGCTACTGTCACTGATGGATATCTAAACATCTGTAGCAGAGAATGTGGCTGAGCTTTGATCTGGCACCATAACTTAACAAGATTTGCCAACAGATTGCCTGCATAGGCTCCTTTTCCCTTTAGAGGACAATGATTTTTCCCCTACTGAAATTGACAAATACTCTGGCCATAGATTGCATTCCTCACCTGCAAACTTTGGACTACAATACTATTCAAAGGCTTGTAGAACACCAAAGGTAGCCAGCACAGAAAATATATCTCCTAGTGAAGATCTCACTTATGGAAGAATGGACATGTATAATGACTGTATTTTACAGCCCAATGTGCATCAGTGGGAAATATGTAAATAAATTATGGCATATTATAGTGGAGTAGTACACTTTATTTAAAAATGAGAGTTAGATTCAATTCTATCAATGAAGTTTGGTTATAAATATAGTATTCTTTGTACATTTCAACATTCTTTTGTTTAACATTCTACAAATTAAATGTGTGTATATTTTTCACAAAATTATCTGAAATAATCACTGTGATTTTTTTAAAGATTTTTTTAAAGATTTTATTTATTCATTTGACAGAGAGAAATAGAGCTGGAAGGGAACACAAACAGGTAGACTGAGAGAGAGAAAGCAGGCTTCTGGCCTAGCCAGAAGACTGATGGGTGGCTCAACCCAGGTCTCTGAGATCACGACCTGGGCTGAAGGCAGATGCTTAATGACTGAGCCACCAAGGTGCCCTCAAAATAATCACTATTTTTAAACCAAATCTGGATACTCACTAAAACCCAAAATATGGGAAATGTCAAAACATTTCTCTGGTATAGTTTCTTTTGAATTTGAAGCTAACACCCAATCAGGACTGAGTATAATTACTTTAGGCATGTATTGCATGGAGCACGGGGTGTTGTACACAAACAATGAATCATGGAACACTACATCAAAAACGAATGACGTCCTGTATGGTGACTAACATAACATAATAAAAAAATAAAATAAAATAGTAATGAAAAATAAAAAAAATTATTAAATATTCCCAAGAAGAAATAAGTGAGGAATGAATTAAATGATAGAATCCCAAAGCTTTCACATGGATAGTAATATTTATTTAGTTATCTGGGGTGAGGCTAAGAATTCTGACTTTGTTAACTACCCTAATGTTGTTTATGACATCAAGTCAAGAACATAATACACTGAATTATAATACTAGGGCAGCCTCAACAACAAATTGAGGGCATTAAGACTTAAAGCATGGAATTGATAATATTTTTATGACAGACTGTTTAATTACAGTATTTATTGGATTGTCTTTTTGTTTTCCTAGTTCACATTTTTCAAAGTTATATTTATTTATTTTTAAGGATTCATTTACTTATTTGACAGAAGGAGGGAGAGACAGTGAGAAGGGGCAGGAGGGTGATGGAAAGAGAGAATACTCAAGCATACACCCCAATCAGCTGAGAGCCTGACATGGAGCTTGATCCCAGGACCCTGAGATCATGACCTGAGCCAAAATCAAGAGTTGGCCACTTAACTGACTGAGCCGCCTAGGCACCCCTTGGTTCTCATTTTTTAAAATTAAATTTTATAGTTAAGCTGTAAGATCAGTTTATGCTTTATTTCTTGACAATTAAGCACTGTCTTATATAAAATTTGTACTTTAAAGGCCTGTTTTTTTTTTCCTGAATATATGCTATGTAAATGATAATAGTGTTACCAAATTACTCACATCGCCAAAAGCTTTGTGATTCAAGGTGAGATATTTCTGTTTGATATTGAAAATAATTTTAATTAAGGACAAATAATCTCATCCTTCCTTAACATGAATAGTGGATGTAGTCATCAAAAAAAAAGAAAGAAAAGAAAATATGGTTCAGTTATGATACTTCATTTCATATAGCTAAAAGTGAAATGAAAGAAATAGATATATTCCTCCTTACATTAATATTTCAAAGCAGAAAATAGTCTCCATGAGCTCCTGGGAACTGTTAAGGTAGTTAGCACTAAATTTCAAAGTGATAAACTAGCTATATTGCTGTGCCATGAAGTAATAGATGGTGTCACATAAACACAGGGAAAAAAATAGACATTATATGCCTCTTTGGCTCTCGTTTGCATGAACAGCTTCAGCGTTTTCAGGTTCTTGAGAATAAGGATGTACCTTTCATAGAAATGTAAATTCACATCTGTTAGTATTATCTCCTTTTTGGTTCATAAGTTAATATCTCTTGATGATCCAGTATATGCAATATTCACAACACACAAATTTTCAACCTGACAAGGTGCCTTCTGTTTAGAAAACTATTAGTAAAAAATAAATTATATCCTATGATTTCAAGTTGTAATTTTTATAGAAAATGAATATCTTGTTTGTTGTTAAAAAAAGAGAAATA
>PITA01003809.1:0-133075 GCA_004023965.1 Spilogale gracilis | reverse complement strand
TTTTTTTTTTTTTTTAAGATTTTATTTATTTGACAGAGAGAAACACAGCCAGAGAAGGAACACAAGCAGGGGGAGGTGAGAGAGGGAGAAGCAGGCTTCCCGCCGAGAAGGAGCCCGATGTGGGACTCGATCCAGGGTCTCCGGGATCATGACCTGAGCCGAAGGCAGACGCTCAACCAACTGAGCCACCCAGGCGCCCCTAGGCAGCTTCTTAAAGCTGGTCCAGGAGGACGTTGTCACCAAGGTGCCACACCAGATGGATCTAAGTGATGCCGGGAACCTTCATGAGGACCAAGAGTCCTGAGGGCCCCCGAGGGCCCAGGGCTGAAGTCCAGCAGTCAAGGCCAGCCTGGGTTGTGGAGGGTTCTGGAAGGGGTTCTGCGGGAACCAAGCACTCCTGCTCATGAATCCCCTGCCTCTTTCCAAGCATCACTTGTGTAACTGCAGGCCTGGACACCCGGTGACCCAGGTGTAAATGCTAGGCCCCTGAGCTCTAACTTCACAATAGTTCCTTTATTCTCTTGGTAGTGACATGAGTGAATCTTCAAGTAGCAATGTCCTCTCTCCCTGGGAGCAACCTCTAACCCGAAGGTTAGGGATTGCTCAGGCCACACTCACAACTCTTGCCCCCACCCCAAGAGGAAGTGGTCTTCTGAGGCCTCAGATGAAAAATACATCTACCCGTGGATCTCAGCGGATGCCTGTGGTCATGACAAAGAGAGCTTCAGCCCTGAAAACCTCCCACTGGTGGGCCAGAAGTGCCATGCTGACTTTAGCTTGAGTGGTCAGGGAGCATGTCTGAGACCTGAAAGCCACAAGGGAGCCAGTGATGAAAAGAACTTAGGGAAGAGAGTTTGGTTCTGAGAAAAGCAAGTGCAAAGGCCCTGAGGCAGAACATGGCGGGGGTATTGAGGAAAAGCAAAGAGATTGAGTGTGGCTGGAGCTCATGAAGAGGAGAGTGGGAAGGCAGATCTGGTCCCAGGGGATCTTGTAAGCTAGAGGAAGTTTGGATTTCCTTTTGAGTTCAAGGGGGAACCACAGGTTTTATAGGGGAGAGCAGAATCTGCTTTACAGATTTTTTTAGGAGACTTTTTTTTTTTTTTAGCAGTTTTGGGTTTATAGAAAAGTGGCACAAAAAACGCAGTTCTCATATACCCTCTCTGCCTGCGCGGTTCCCCTGTTGTTACTCATATCAGTGTGGTTCAGTTTTCTCAATGGAGGAACCCACGCCGATCAAGTCCATAATCTGCACTCGCCTTCACTCTCCGCACGGTACATCCCAGGGCGGTTGGTAAATGCCCGGTAGCAGGTACCCACCATTACAGCATCACACAGAATAGTCTGGGGGCCCTAAATAACCCCCGTGCTCCATCTGTCCGTCCTTCCCTTCTCCCTCAGCGATCGCCTTTTTAAAGTCCATTCAGGCTGCCTGGTGGAGAGTGGGTGGATTGTAGGGCAGTGTAAGGAGATGGTGAGAGGGTGCAAGGAGTCCCAGACGGCTCCAGGAAGGAAGGGGAGGGCCCTGGCTGTGGGCACCCCTGACCCCCTTGCTTCTCTTCGCTCAGGCCTGCGCTGCTACGCCAAATTCCACCGGAACCGCAGGGTCACGAGGAGGAAGGGGCGCTGCGTGGAGCCGGAGACGGCCAACGGCGACCAGGGATCCTTCATCAACGTCTAGCGGTTCTGCGGGAAGCGCCTCCCTACCGGCCTGGGGACTGCGCACCGCGCCAAGGTTTGGAGAAGCCGGGCTATTTGTTTAGAACTAGCAGTGGGAGATCAGGTGGGGGACGGATGACCGAGGTTGCAGGCTCAAGCCTGGGACCCTCAGCCCAGGAGAGGAGCCCAGGACGAGCTGCCTCCGCCCAGGAGCCGAGCTGTCGAACACCTGCGCCCACCTCCCCGCTCCCGGAGGACCCGCGAGGCCTGCGTCTCCCCGGGGGCCTGGTGCTCCGCGATGGCAATGTCGAGAGTGCCCTCCACTGCCCAACCTCAGCACTGCAGCCGCTTCAAGTTCGAAAACGAAGGTTTCTGAGCGCGTTGAAAGGGAAACTGCCAGAGAAAGAGAACCCCAGGAGATGCGACCTGTATGTACTAGGCACTGAGCTAAATGCGTGCCATACCTTATCTCATTTCGCTACCACAAAGATCTTTCAAAGGATGCATTATCACCCTTTTACCAGTGAGGAAACCGAGGCAGAGTTAGTTCGGACTTGTCCAGGGTCCCAGATGAATGCCCCTCAAACCTTAATCTGTGTAAGAATCCCTGGGATTCTTGCAGAGTCTGGTTGGGTGATTCTGCATTTTTTTTAAGACTTTATTTATTTGACAAAGAGAAATACAGCCAGAGAGGGAACACAAGCAGGGGGAGTAAGAGAGGGAGAAGCAGGCTTCCTGCCGAGCAGGGAGCCGATGTGGGACTCGATCCAGGGTCTCCAGGATCATGACCTGGGCCGAAGGCAGTCGCTTAACCAACTGAGCCACCCAGGCGCCCCTGATTCTGCATTTTTAATAAGCTCTCGACGCATGCTGCTGCTGCCGCCGCCGCTGGGGACCCCCTCTGAGAGCACCCAAGTCCTCAGGGTTAAATGCTCCAGCCGACATCTGCACCTGGACCAAGCCTGTCGGGTTTCTGGGCCCACATCCTGGTTTCTCCACAACCACCAACTTACTCCAGGTTCTCCATCTTTCAAAACAAAGCATGCACTTGGCCCCTGCTCACTGGCGAAGCATGATTTGGGAAGATTGGCCGCTGCCCTCTGGGAGCTAGTTATATGATATACGATGTGTTTGGAGAAAATGATAGTGCTGTTCCTTCTATCTCCGTAGCTCTGCTCACATCCTCCCAGGACCAGCACTTTGACATTGCCCCCGTAGCTTCTTCAGTTTCTATAGTTCATGCCCTTTGAGAATGGAATGCCGATATGGGCTCAAAAACATGCACGCATTGCGCATGTGCACCCAATTTGCATACTGCCTTAGTGGGTTCCAGGCTTCCCACAGACCATCTCTAGATCTCCCCCACCCCACACTTCTGCAGCAGAGTCTACTGAGGCATTGGGGCACCTCTGAGGGTAAGGTGTTTCTGAAACTAACTGCCCCCCACAAGCTAGACCCACGATGCCCACCCAGAACATCTCCCCCAGCAGATCTGGCTCTAGGGGCCATTTCAGGAGAGTCCTTAAACCTCCCACCCCCCACACCTGGCACTTCACTCCTCGTCAGACCTCTGGTCCAGGGTAAATGAGGTTGCAAACGACAAAAGCCTTCCCCATCCAAATTCCTCGCTGGCCTGGACACCTGTCAGGGGGACACCCCCCCCCCCCGCAATGCCAGGATGTTTACTGCATTGGGAAAATCAGTCAGGGTCAGAGCTCTGGCACCAAGCAAAGCAGACGGATCAAGGAGAAACCAAATATCCTGGCTCATGTCTCTCTATTCAAGTTCTATGGGCAAAGGAATGAAAAGAGATCAAAGCCGCTATTTGGAAATCAAACCCACCAGCAGTTGTGTCTAAGCCTGCACCAGGCTACACCCCTCCTATGTGTGCTGCAGTGGGGGTGCTGATTTGAGATTGTGCTAGAACCCTAAGTGGGGGCAGGCTGCAGGCAGGAAACACAGCATTGCTTCTGTCTGGAGGGTAACAGTTCAGATGGCTCGGGGCATCGGCAATGGAAAACACAGGTCAGGACAAAGCTGAAAGGCCCCATGGAACCATGCCTGTCTAGCAGGGGAATTCCACGTTTGGACCTTTAGGGCCTAGCTCTTTGCCCTAGCTACCTTCATTCCGTGGTTGCAAAGGTGGGTTGAGCCCCAATGCCCGCGCTAGCGATCCCAAAGCTGCCCACAGTGTTTAACACACCTCTCTGCCCGCAAGTTCTTCCTTAGTTCTATCTTAAATTTCTTTGGCTAGTACGAAAGTCAATTCCCCCTAATCCAGGATTCAGCAAACTTTTACGGTAAAGGACAGGAAAATATTTTAGGCTGTGTTCCCATAAAACTTATCGATGACGCCGAGATGTGAATTTCATACCACGTTCACATGTTATAAATTACTATCCTTCATTTGGTGTTCTAAAAACCCATTTATAAACGTAAAAACCTCTCTTAACTTGCAGATTTACCCCAAAAAGGGTGGCAGTTTGGATTTAACCCATGGGCCATAGTTTGCAGATTGCTGCTCTAGTCCCCTGGTCTCAAAATGGTTTAGGGACTGTTCAAAGGCCCATCTGTGGAGGTGCTGGTTTCTTTGGTCTGGGTCGTGTCTGGGCTTCATGTGTGTTCAAGGCTCGCCCAGGCAAGTCTAAGGTACAGCTGGGCATGAACTCTGCCCTCGTCCTCCCGAATATGGGGATGCCGCTGGTGACGACCAGCTCCACCTCTTACCAGCGTGGTGACCTTAGGAAGGTTACCTGTGCCTTGATTTCTTCGTCTGTACAATGGGAATAATGACTCTCCCGTCATAGGGATGTTGTGAGAAGTAAACAAAATCCTTATTGCATGCTTAGAACAGCACCGGGCACAGAATAATTTCCGAGTGTTGGCTGATTTATTTTCTAGGATTATTTTAGTAGGTGGTCTGTTCTTTGACAATGATCCATCAGAGTCACCGTTCAGGCTCCTTCTCCCGGAACACTGGGTCCAGGAGATGTTTCTTTAGGAAAGAGAGGGTGGAGTTCTGGAATCAGCCCGGGGCGGCAGGTACAGATCTGGGGCACGGGAGGCAGAGTGGGAGGAGGGGTAAGTGACATTGGTCTGGGGTGCGGTTCATGAGTTTCAAAAAATACCGCCGCAGGAAGAGCTAAGGAAGCCAAATGGAAAGCAGGAGCTGCTGGGCAGGGGACCTGTGCCCTCCTGCATTCCTTCTGTGGAGTCTTAACACCATTCCCCAGAGATGTGCTTGGTTCCCACGGGACTCCTTTCTGGGATTTGTCCAACCATGTCAAGAGTGGCTCCCAAGCCTGCTGGGAACAGGCTGAGGGGCACAGGACCTGAAGACCGAGCCTCATGGGAAAGTGACAGCTTCGCTTGCCCCTTGAGGGGTGACCGGAACCACAAGTCAAATCCCAAAGCCACAACCCCTTCCACCGTAGAGATGGATCCTTCCTCGAAGCCATATTCAAGCCACCGAATAAAATCTAGTGTTGAGAGGTGGGCACACAGCTCCCCGGGATGCGATTTGCTTTGCAGCGGGAGAGTCGGTGATCATACATGTAACCTGTAAGGGTTATAAGACAACAGAACAGCAGGGAAAGTGAGTGCTGGGAGGGACACTGAGGGAGCTAGAAGAGCAAATCATTTAGGGCGTTATAGGGCTGG
Source organism: Spilogale gracilis (assembly GCA_004023965.1). Lineage (NCBI taxonomy): Eukaryota > Metazoa > Chordata > Mammalia > Carnivora > Mephitidae > Spilogale > Spilogale gracilis. The sequence goes on along the minus strand of PITA01003809.1, from coordinate 127,759 downwards.
TATCATCACCTCTGGGATGACCTTTCCTGTTACGGGAGACAGGAATGCATGTGTGCGTGTGCATGTGTGTGCATGTGTGTGTGCGTGTGCACGTGTGTGTCGGGGACGGGGCGGCAGGCATTGGTTTGCAGAACCAAGGAACTTCATGGCAGGGAGTGTATTTTCTGAATTCTAAGTCAGGACAGGTGGTCTGATCCAGCCTCTTCTGGGTGCAAGAGGCTTCCAAGTCCCTCCTTAGGCACAGCATGGTCCTGGACCAGCAGCAGAGAGGGCATCACCTGGGAGCTCTATAGAAGAGCGGGGTCTCGGGCCCTGTCCCCGATCTGTTGAGCCAGAATGTCGGGCAGTGGAGCGTCGCCATCTGGGTTTCACCAAGTCCCCAGACTGTTCTTGGGCACAATCAAGTTTGAGAGACCCAGGTCTAGGACCCATAGGGGGAAACAGCAAAGTTGGGTGGTCAGGGACTCTTGGACAGTACCGGACATTTACTTCAGGTGGGAGTTAACCAATCTGAGATCTCGTTTGCCTGGTTAACAACCAACAATCACCAACTCCCAGGCTCTGAGGCCGCCCCCTGGGCTGGGAGTGGTCTATTTTCAGAGGAAATCAAGGGGAGTGCCTGAGCTGCCCCCCAAGCCCCCACCCCCGCAGTCACTGGGTTTTTCTGACTCTTGGGAACTACCCTGGGGTGCTTTGTTCTTTAAAGTGGGAGCACCAGGGGGAGGGGAGGTGCTATGCCCTGTAGTCTTGTGATGGCGTGTTGCATGGGTTCTCTTGATCTGTAAATAAAGAGCCGATGATTAATTAGCCGTCTTCTTATTTCTCTCTGCCTCTCCCGGAGACGATCTTTGCGTGCAGGCGGGGAGCACGCTCAGGGCATTTGGAGGGGACCCTAAGCCTAGTGCTTCCTCTGCCACATCTTTGAGCATTTTCCCTGAGCTCAGCAGTAAACGACACAGAGTCTCTATCCTCACCTGGCCCTCATCCTTCTCCTTTAACCAGAGCTCTTGGTGGGAATTTCCTATCTTGACCTCCCTCTCCATTTTAGGGTTGGGTCAGCTGAGGTCCCAAAGAGATTATAAGACTGGTCCCAGCAGGTTGGCCGCCATCGGGGCCTGGGTGAGAGAAAAGCAGACTCCACCTTCAGCAGAATGGGAGGAAAAAAGAGCCGCCACCCGACGCCAGGCCTCGGCAGGCTCAGATGCCATCTTGGGAAAGGGCATGCACTGGCTTTTGGGGAGTATGGGGGGGGTTGGCTTAGCACCAGGAAAGCTGTCTCTTATCTTGGTGGTGGCACCAGCCGGCTCCGCTGGCCAGGCCCCGCTAGGCCTGGCTGATTATAATGCAGAGCAAGGCTGTGCTACAGCTCATAGTGACTGCACGTCCTGAAGTCAAGCCAGGGCCCAGACTCCCCCAGACACCCCGGGGGCCAGGTGACCACAGACATGGGAGGCCCCTAATGGCCTGCTGTCCCTGTGGGAATCTCCCTGCCCAGGCACCCCCGAGGGGCCAGCTTCTGCAGCCTGGATGCGTGGGAGTCCAGGGTGTCCCAAAACATGGGCCGGGGGTTCCTAGCATCAGGGTCCTCTAGGGGAGAAAACCCAAGTTTCTGAGCCCCGCCTGCTCCTGTGACTCAGAGCATCTTGGGGTAGGGCTTGGCAAGTTCATGTTTGGAACCCCCTGCCCTGGGTTAGACAACTGCGTCCTCAAACCTTCCTGAGAACTCACTTTCCTCCCAACTTGGGCCCCCGGCAGCTGGTGAGCCTCTCTCTGGGGGATCATTCTAGGGAATCGAGCCCAGAAGGTCCCCTTTCACAGAAGCCTCAAGAGTCCTTCCTGACCTGGCCCAGCTGCTCGGCTCTGTCCCCATAGTGGAAGGCAGTCATAGACAACACTGGAAATGGATATGCACAAATGAATGAACGTGGCTGTGTGCCAATAAAACTTTATTCACACAGAAGGGCAACAGGCTGGATCTGCCCATGATCTGTAGCTTGCCACCCCCCTAACCTGTACTCTGCTGAGTCCTGGGTTCCGTGTTCTACAGAAAGACATGCTCTGCTTTTAACCCCTTCTGTCCTGGGATGTCAACTCAAACCCCTCTCTACTCATGAGGGTCAGAGCTGTACCAAAGTGAGGAGTCAAGGTCAGTGGAACCCAAGGCCACGAGGATTTCAGCTCTCTGCTGGCAGCCTGGGTGCGGCCCTCAGGGCATCAGGTAGCTGGATTAGGGGGGTGTATCAGCCAGGGTTCTCCAGAGAAACGTACTTATATATCTTTAAATGTCTGTGTATTTGTATCTGTCTTCTCTACATATATATTTATACAATCTTAAGGCGCTTGCACTATGGCAGAGGCTAGCAAGTCTGAAATCTGTAGAGCCGGCCAGCCAGCCAGATACTCTGGGAGGAACTGATACTACAGTTTCTCTTCTCCGAGACCTCAGCTTTTGCTCTTAAGGCCTTCAACTGATTGGACGAGACCCACCCACATATGGCGTGTACTTTCCTTTACTTGAAGTCAGTTGCTTGCAGATGTTGACTAAATCTGCAAAAATGTCATCACAGCAGCACCTAGAGTGGTGTGTGATTAAATCCTCATGTACTCCAGCTGGCCAAGCTGAGACAGAGAACCGATCATCACAGAAGGGCCTCTGGAGCTCAGCTCCCCAGCTCTGGATCACAGCATGTGGGCACATGGCAGAGTGTCTTTGGTGTGTCATGAAGTTCTGGGCTTCCTCTCTGTCAGCTTGAGTGTCAGGGGGCAGCAGTGACTTCCGTCTGTCATGTAAGTGGGCATGTGTGTCCTAGGGTCAGGACATGAAATCCTGGTGGGCGTGGGGTGGGGGCGTGTATATGATGGACGCTTGGGTAAGCAAGCGACAAAATAGAGGCTCTCCTGTCCCTTTATCCTACCCCTCCGTGATGGCATATCCTGAAACCTATATATTTATGTCTGAGGGACGACACTGGTGATTTGTCCGTCCAGTGGGGCGGGCTGGTCAGCTCTGGGCACTGTGGTCCTCAACGGTCCCTCCATGTCCCAGCCTTGACCTGCTGCCAGAACTGTTCATGTTCTCACCAGGTAGCCTTCTAGAAAGCCCAGGTTTTCTAGAAGGTTCTAGAAGGTTTCTTGGGTTGAGATCCCTCTCAAGGGTTTCCCAGAAGCTGGAACCTGTGGAGGTACCCTGCCTGACCCCAGCACCCACTTCCCTGTTCTGTCTCCCCCTACACACAGGGTGCAGGCTCCCCTTCTGTCCCCTAGCCAGAAATGCGAGACCTCACGGAGTCTGCCACATTGGAAAGCTGCAAGCCGTCTTCACTGAGCTGGCCCAGCAGAAGGGTGTGAAAGTAAACACCAGGCTAAAGCCCACAGCAGATAGGCATCTTGGGGGCCACAGGGCTCAGGGGCTAGGTATGGCCTTGTCTGTGTATCGGAGCCATCACTCAGGTACAGCCAGAGCCCTCAAATGCCTCCCATGAAATTCCAGCCCCAAGCACGTGGAGAGATCAGAGGCCTGACAGGAAAAGAGGAGGCAGCCTGAACTCAGGACAGACGGACAGACCCAGGACAGGTGGTGGGAGGCAGGAGGCAGGAGGCAGGTAGTTAATGGAGCCTGGGCACGTGCACACACACACACATACATGCACACAAGTGCACACGATGACACAAAGAGGGTTGGTGGAGTGCAGACCAGGGGGATGAAAGCCACAGGGCGGTGAGCCACGGGGAGGGGTGTCCTGGCAACAGCCTCTTCTGGCTGCCTTCCCTCTGGCTAGTGTCTCACACAACCTTTGTTTCCAAGAGCAGAACACAACTTCCTTTTCTGCCTCTTTCACGCTCACCAAGAGCTCTACGGGGCATTCTGACCTGTTCTCTGATGCCTGACGTGAGCGGCGGGCCACCGCAGGGACGGTCGCATCACTAAGTGTCTGCCGAGGCCAGGATGAGGCTCACCCCCGCAGGCATGTTCATAGGACCCCGACGAGGAGGCAAAGGCACAGGGAAGTTGGGATTTATGGGCTGCATTTTAAAGCTCAAGGCAGAGGCTTCCAGGAGCCTGACTGGGGCCTATGAAAGTCAGCCATGGATGGTGCTAGAAGTTTGAATTCTGTGCCACTGGAACAAATATTTCGGAATCAGCCCCCATCCACCTGTGTTTTGACTTTTCATAAAAATAAATGTGTCCTCTAGACAGGAGGTGTCTCCCACCCCCTGGCAATGCCCAGACACCTCCAGAAAACCTAGGAAAAGAGAAGTAGCAGAATGGCCCACCCCGACTCCCTGTGGGCCCGGACTGCCCCAGGGTCGTGTCCCTCTCCTGTCCACATGAATGGTGCTGTGGACGCGGTGGCTTTCCTGACGACTTATACGGCGTTTGATACTTTCTGGATCTTGGCACTCACCAGAGACTGGGCTGAAGGACAGGGAATGAAGCCTGGGAGCCCAAGAGAGTCACCCCAACCCCAATCCTGCAGGGTTCCATTCGGTTCCATCAGCTCCTGGCCCCGTGCCCTGCTGTCTGCTCAGGGCAGCTGGCCTTTGGAAAAAGAAGGAAGACCACAGCCACAGACCCAAAGGCCAGCGCTGAGCAAGAAAACTCCCAGGCCTTCCCAGGAACCCCATCAGACCTTAGGCCAAGAAGCACAGAGTCTCCAGATCAAACTCCAGAAACAACCTCTGTGTCACCAGGGGCCAAGGCTCTGCTTCCGGCTGAGGGCCCTGCTTTCTGACAGGTGCGCGTGTGACTTTCCCACAGTGTTTGGGTGATGTCCTCTACTCTCCTCCTCCCGGTTTGATTGCCGCACTCAGGAAGGGAAGCAGCTACGCCATCACCACTGTGACCTTCCAGGCATTGAGAACCAAAGGTCCGTAGATTGGTAGGTAGCAAAACATCTCAAAACCTTTTTATATTCAGTGCCTCCTTTGTGTCTCACACGGCTCCCCCCCACCCCCAGCCCTGGGACTGATGATCACTGTTCTCCTTGTCAAGATGCAGAGAAAAATTCAGAGGGATTCAGTGACAGGCTAAGTGACATAGATGCAAAGCGCTAGCTATGGGGGTGGGGCGGCGGGGTGAACCTCAGAGTCTCTGCTAAAGGAAAGGGGGGAAGGGCATCTTCTCTCCATCAAAGGGGTCTGCCGGCATTTATCCCAGGACCTGCTGGGAGACCGTGGCAAGATGCTGTGGGGGGTTGTTTTCGATTTTTTTTTATAGCAGCAGGAAGTCATTTGCGTACTGATCATTTATGGTGTGCCAGGAGCTGGGCCAGGCATGCTATGTAAATCATCTCATGGGACCCCTGCAGTCATCCTGGGGCTCTGTGTGGCTTCCTAATTTGCCCAAAGCACTCTGCTTGGAGGAGGCAAGGCAAGAATCCAAAAACACACCTTTACCCAAAGGACACCAGCGAGCACAGGAAAGAGAAGAGAGCATTTGTGGTGCAGGCAAGCCACGCCCTGAGCACCCCAGAGTGGAGGGGGGATCCCGCAGGACCTGCCAAGATGGTCCTTGGCTTTGCCCAGGATGAAAAGAACATGTGCACCGCAGGAAGTGACCGCAGGAAGTGACCGCAGAGTGACGGCGGGCAGCAGACGGTGTGTCTGGGGGACTCGGAAAGGACGACGAGTCTTGTCAGCTGGGGCTACGGGTTTCAGCTGGAAAGGAGTCTAGGCTACGTGCCCCTTTGGGAATCCCGGGTGGGGTCAGATCAAAGATGAATGATGGTGAATAAGAGGTCTTTACCTCATAAATCATCGAAGGGAGGGGGTATCGAGGCTAGTGCCAGCGGAGGCTTGCTGAAGCCGAGTCCTGGAACGAGTCTGGGGTCTGGCTCCTCTTGGCTGTTACCGGGTGTTTGGGGCCTGGGACAAAACTCAGAGAATGATGAACTTTTTTGCTTCCCCTGAAAGTGGGAACATAGCTTCTTTCGCTTATTTTGAGGCAAAGTAAAGGAGTAAATGGGCCGAGTGGAAAGACAGCAGAGAGGGAGCCTATTTTTTTTTTTCTTTTTAGATGTTTCCTGCGTGGTTTGTTCCCTCAGGCATTGTCCTGGGGCTCTGAGAAGCCACAGGACTATGTGGGTGCAGGCCCGAGACCTGGCTTCATCTCCAACACTGTGGAAAAGGGTTGTAGGCCACAGGGCTGACCCCCATGCCATGCTACGCCATCCGGACAGCGTCCCGGTGACAAAGGAAAGACATCAGGGTTTTGAAGTCAATGACTCAGAAAGAATTCTTCAGATGTCTCTTTTGTGCAAAAAGGTGGTTTTAGGGGCGCCTGGGTGGCTCAGTCATTAAGCGGCTGCCTTTGGCTCAGGTCATGACCCAGGGTCCTGGGATCAAGCCATGCATCGGGCTCCCTGCTCAGCAGGGAGCCTGATTCTCCCTCTCCCTCTTCTGCTTCTCCCTCTGCTGTGTTCCCTCTCTAGCTGTGTGTCTCTCTGTCAAATAAATAAATAAAAATATTTTTTAAAAAGTGGTTTTATTAAAGCACAGGCACAGGACCCATGGACAGAAAGAGGGGCACTTGCATCATGAGGAGTGGCCCATTCTATACTCTGAAGTTGGGAGGGGGTTAGGGATAGCGTAAGTCCCTAAAGAATTTTAGAAGCAAGGTTTCCAGGATCCTGAGGGCACTGGCTATTTGTTGGGAAAAGGTCATTTATTACTGTCTAGTAAGCCCTCAGCCATGAGACCCTTCAGGTGTATATCGGTGGGCCATATGTTTGGGGGATTGCCAATATGTATCTTGAGGGGTAGAGACAAAGGAATTCTCCAAAGGAATTTTTATATGTTAAAGTCGACTTACAGGATCCTGGGAGTCGGGCTAAGATGACCTTTTCCCTGGGCGCCTGGGTGGCTCAGTGGGTTAAGCCTCTGCCTTCAGCTCCGGTCATGATCCCAGGGTCCTGGGATCGAGGCCCGCATAGGGCCCTCTGCTCAGTGGGGAGCCTGCTTCCTCCTCTCTCTCTGCCTGCCTCTCTGCCTACTTGTGATCTCTCTCTCTGTCAAATAAATAAATAAAATCTTATTTAAAAAAAGATGACTTTTTGCCCTCAGCAAAATATTTACATGGAGGCAGCTGAGTTCCTAGAGGAACATCACTCTGTTTCAATGACTTGTCAGTGGTGGACTGGAGGTAGTAAGGAAGTTTTTTTCTTTTTCCTTTGTTTCCCACATCACAGGGAGAGGGACCTCCCAGGGCACCCATGTTACGATGCCTCTAATTAAGCAGCCTCACCTCTCAAAACATTCTCAAGAGATTTCATTTTTTTCCCATCCCATACTATACAAGTGAATTTGAGGAAAGCCTGTTTATTTTTTTTAAGATTATATTTATTTATTTGTCAGATAGAAAAAGAGAGAGATTGAGAGAGGCATGCAGAGGGAGAAGCAGGCTCCCCACTGAGCAGGGAGCCCCATGCGGGGCTCAATCCCAGGACCCTGGGTCATGACCTGAGCCAAAGGCAGATGCTTAATTAACTGACTGAGCCCCCCAGGCAGCCTACAGAAAACCTGTTAAAAACCAGTCATTACTACTGACAGTGTGGTGTATCTCCTTAGCGAGTCCCTCATTGTCCCACCTCCGTCTCCAGTACCAAGGAAAGGCCTTGTGCTGCCACCGAACCCTCGCATCTGCGGGCCGACTTTGAGGGTACAGTGCCTGTTTTATTTACACAGCTCCCATGCGAGCTTTGCTCACTGTGATTTTGGCTAAAGTCATCAGAACTGTAACAATTTCTCCATCAACAAAGTAGGACTTGCTACCCTGCCCCATGAGAATTAAAGATGTGAAGAGAGATGAGCCTTTCGAAAACCAGTGCCACCGACTGACTGGCTTCCCCGGGCAGACCCTGACTGCTAGCGGCACCTCGGGACAAGCTGGGGGGGGGGGGCGGTGGCAGGTCTTTCAGGCACCTGTGATGGGAAGAAGTGGTGGGCACACACGTGTTCTCTGGTGAGTGCTGGTTCATTCCCCGAGTGCCCACTATGTGCCAGGCACGGGGCTGAGCACGGGGGATGCGAGAGCCTCCCATGGCTCACAGTCTGGTTGGCGGGACAGATAATAAATAGCGAACAAGTAAACTGAGAGGCAACACCTGCAGATATTGGTATGCGCTACAAAGAAAATAAGACAGGATGCCACAGCCATCTTGGAAAACAGTTTGGCAGTTTCTTAAAACGGTAAATAGACACCTGTCATATGATCTAGTCCTTCTGCTCCCAGATATTTACCCAAATGGGTGTTCGGTGACTATCCCCTGAATGAATAAATGAGTCTATTCTGCACGTCTTTCTGTATTGAAGGTACAAAGATAAAATTTGGCCATAGCAGACAGGATTGGCGAAGGATAGGACAAATCTGAACTTGAATTCCAGAAGTGTGCTCATGAAAGCTATCACCGCCAAACCTTGTGGAATATGCTTTGTGAGAGCCCATCGGTCCTGGCATCGTCAGGACTGGGTCATGGCAGAAACTCCAGCTCCTTTAGAATAGTCACTTTGCTTTGTTCCTGTGAGCTACCCCCCAACCCCAGCCAGCTGGCTCTTGTGCCCCCTCCCCCATGCCTCCCACCCCAGCTGGTCGGGATGAATGCAATGTCCCTGTGTGAGGGGCAGCGACATTCCGCAGACTCGGCCCCATGCCTCCTCCACAATCTGTCTTCTCCTCCTTGCCCCCTCCATCCTTTGCATATCCCAGCCTGGGCTACGGTTTCGGTGCAGAGCCCGGGTTCATACCAACCTGTGACTTGGGCAATCTTTCCAACTTCTCTTAACCCCAATCATCTTTTTTTTCTGGTTTTTGTGTGTGTGTGTGTGTGTGTGTTTGTTTGTTTTAAGATTTTATTTATTTATTTCAGAGAGAGAGATCACAAGTAGGCAGAGAGGCAGGCAGAGAGACAGGAGGAAGCAGGCTCCCTGCTGAGCAGAGAGCCTGATGCGGGCCTCGATCCCAGGACCCTGAGATCATGACCTGAGCCGAAGGCAGAGGCTTTAACCCACTGAGCCACCCAGGCGCCCAACCTCAATCATCTTATGTAAGCAAGGATGACAGCAGTTCCTACACTGTGGGGTCACTGTGAGAATTTACTACTGAGAATTTACTAGCGAGCAGTTTTCACACTGCCTACCACAAATGAAGAACTTAATGTCAGCCTTAATCTGAGACCTGTTTGTTTTTCATTTCTCCTTCTAAGATGATGGTGGTCTTATGACACACCTATAGATGTGGATGAAACATCTCTGGGTTCTGAGGTGGATGTGGACTCTTTCTTAGAAAAAAATCGATAGGGGCACCTGGAGGGCTCAGTCTTTAAGCGTCGGCCTTCAGCTCAGGTCTTGATCCCCAAATCCCGGAATCGAGCCCTGCCTTGGGCTCCCTGCTCGGCAAGAAGCCTGCTTCTCCCTCTCTCACTCTCCCTGCTTGTGTTCCATCTCTAACTGTGTTTCTCTTTGTCAAATAAATAAATAAAATCTTTTAAAAAAAGAGACAGAAAATTGATAGAGGCACCTGGGTGGCTCAGTTGGTTGAGCGTCTGCCTTCAGTTCAGGTCATGATCCCAGGGTCCTGGAATCGAGCCCCGTGAGGGGACTGAGCCCTGCCTCAGTCTCCCCACTCACAGGGCAGCCTGCTTCTCCCTCTCTCTTTGCCACTCCCTCTTCTCGTGCTCCCTTGTGCCTTCTCTCTCTGTCAAATATATAAAGTCTTTAAAAAAGAGAGAGAGAAAAAAAATAAAATAAAAGAAGAGAGAGAGAATTGACAATAATATAATGTCATAATATCCACCATTTGTTGAGGAATTAACTCTCTCTTAGGGATCACATAACCAATAATTAACAATCATACTTAATAACAATAGTGGCCAATCCTGATTTAGCGCTTACTATCGGCCAGGTCCTGTTGTAAATGCTTTTTGTATATTAACAAATCCTAAAACCTTTGACGAAGATAACTATTATTATCCTCATCTTACATATGAAAAAACTAAAGCACAGAGTGGCAAAGCAACTTGCCCAAATTCAACCAGTAAGCAGCAAAGCCAGGATTCAAACTCCTCTTCCCCTGCATGCTAACTCTGCAAAGATCAAGCTAGGTATAGCCACTTCCCAGCTCAAGGTCCCAGCTGGGTGCTCTGTCCTCTGGGCCGGAGGACTGCATCTCCAAACAGGGCATCACATTAGGCCAGTGGGCCCTGCAGCCCTGCAAAAGTCCCCCTTTCTTCAGGAGAGAGTACCTGTTTTGTTTGTATTTTTTTAAAGATTTTATTTATTTATTTGTCAGAGAGATCACAAGTAGGCAGAGAGAGTGGAGGAAGCAGGCTCCCTGCGGAGCAGAGAGCCTGATGCGGGCCTCGATTCCAGGACCCTGAGATCATGACCTGAGCTGAAGGCAGAGGCTTTAGCCCACTGAGCCACCCACGTGCCCGAGAGTACCTGTTTTGATTGATCTCAGGACCCTCCCACTCCTCACTGCCAATCCCAGGCAGTTTCCTGGTTTCTCCCTCCCAGAAAGGAGAGCAAGCACTCAGACCGACCCCTAGGGGGACCCTTATCCCAAGTGACTCTAATCAAAGCTGGTGTTCTCCAAATGAAAATTTTCTCTGGTTATGGGTGAAGGATGGGGTGGAAAGGGGTAGGGGGGGAGGGAGAGGAAATTAATGTTCTTGTTTGAGATAGGGAGAGGATAGTCAACAGTCTTAAGAGAGATGCCAAGTAAGAGAGCCCTTTTTTCCTCAATTCTTCCCTCTTACAACTGAGCGCCAGACAGTGTTTAGATAAAAACTTTTTGTTCTCCAGTTTTCTTCCTTCTGGAGATGGCTAGATTTTCCCAAAGTTTTTGATATACAGACTCAAGCAGACTGCAATCAGTATATGGAAAATAACCTTCTGTATTGGTTATAACAAGAACTCGTATGTTGCTCATTTACTAAATGGAAGGTACTGTTCTGGGCACTTGACCTTAACAAAGACACTCTCCTTGACCAAATTTTGGTTAGGTTCCTCTGAGAACCTCTTCTAGACTAGGCCTGGCCTTCTCTGTCCAGCCTGTCCTTGTTGGGACTGCAGGACCCAGTTTTAGCAAGAATCCTACTAAGTCAGTTGAGTGAGGACCCCCGCGTTGATATCTTGTCACCCTCCATATCTGATCAAGTTCCCCATCCCCCATCTTTGGTGTTAAGTCCTGGCCTGCTTTTAGCAAGAATCCTGTTGGGTCAGTTTAGCAAGAATCTCCCTACCCTTTTTATCTCCTCTGGCATTTTCGGTCCGCTGACCCCACCTTCTGCGCCTGTCCTGGCTGTCCTGGGAGGCGAGCTTCCTCACTCGCCCCCTACTGCAATACTCCTCTGGCAACAGTCTTGAATAAAGTCTCTCTTACCTCTCCAGCAAGTGTCAGAATAATTTTTTCATCATCAACATGAATGAGTTCATCTACCTCACAAGGATCCTAAGAGGTAAGTACCGTCAACGTCTCCACTTAAAAGCGGGGAAAGAGGGAAGAGAGAGGGTGCCCTCCGGAGCGAGACATCAGCTGTTGGCACCTGGAGGCTCCCCCAAGTTCTTCGGCTGCAGGTGGTCCCATCTATCCATCTGTTGGGATAGTAACCAAGGAAGATAGTGCGCCCTTTCCGACACAAATCCAGATATTCTCCAACAGCCTGCCAGAGCTGCGTGGGAGGCGGCGGGAGCTAGAAACCCGGAGGCGGGCGCCCCCGGCCAGACGCCGTCTCCTAGCAACCGGGTCTGGGATCACGTGACCTGCCTCACGTGGCTGAGCCGGGCGGGGCGGGGCCGCGCAAGTTTGTTTCCCGAGTTCGGAACCCAGGAGCCCCCGCGGCTGCCGCGCAGGTGCCCTCCGCCTGGGTCGGGATGGAGCTGCCCACCGTGAACCTGAAGGTGGCGACGGGCGGGGGGGGGGGGCCGGTCCCCTAGAGTTGGGGGGGGCGGTGTATGCTATTTTCAAAACGGATTTGGATAGTGAGAGGGAGGATGGCGAGCTCGGAGCAGGAGGGGGTGGTAAGGAGACAGCGAGAGCGTGGTGGGAAGGAGGTGAGCAGACCGGCGGTAGCGGGGAGAGGATCGTGGGAAACGCCCGCAGGGAAGACCCAGGGCGAGCTGGAGGCGGTGGAGGAGGGAAAGGGCCGCCCGTTCCCCTTTCCAGCCTGGGCGCCTCCGGCCGCGTCCCGGGAGCCTGAGGATCGCTTTGGCCTGCGCGCCCAGAATTCCTCTGGAGGGAGGGAAGGAGCCGCGGGGTGGCGACGGGCCCTGAAAGCCCGAGGGGGTCTCGGCGGCGGACACCTGCCCCTCACCGAAGGAAGGGACTGGACCTTTCACCTGCACGCTCAGCACCGCCCCGCTGCTTCATTCGCTTCATCAACTTAAGAAAACCCGAAATTCCCAGACCATTGGTCTCCAAAGCTTGTAAATCCAGCGTCCTTATGGCATAAGAAACAGGAACTCCAGTAGAAGTTACTTAGAAGCAGAAAACCCTAACTTTGTGCCCTTACGGAGACATTGCGAGGCTTCCTGGGGTGTCTTCATTTCCTGTGGCGTATCCTCAAGCTCCTCCAGATGCCAGTGGCTTCTTCATTTTGTCCCCGCCCCCGGCAGGCTCTGCTTCTGGGCTGCGCTGGCGCTGGCGACAGAAGGGCTGGGGCCTTTAGCTTTGGGCAGGAAGGTGTGAAGGTTGGCCCAGATCTATCTGGGGTCGAGGTGCTGTCCCCCTTGAGACTATATCCCAGAAAGACCTTTTACTCACCAGTGACAAAGCATTTAGCAAACGTGGTATCCAGCACTGAAGGACTTTAAGGGACAGAGGACCACAAAACTACACATAATCACTATTTAGATTATTAGATGGGGTCTTCGTTATGACTTCATGAGGCAGATTTCCCTGAGTCTCATTTCCTGCCCAGAAGCTTCTAGAAGTTTGATTTACAGGAGGGTAACCGAGATTTGTTAGTATCGACATTCACTGTGTTCTAGGCAGTGTGGAGTCAGTGCCCACTGCTTTTTCTCTGATGAGATTTTTTTTTTTAAGATTTTTTATTTATTTGACAGAGAGAAACACAGCCAGAGAGGGAACACAAGCAGGGGGAGTGAGAGAGGAAGAAGCAGGCTTCCCGCTGAGCAGAAGGCAGATGCTTAACAACTGAGCCATCCAGGCATCCCTGATGAGAGATTTGCATCGTCCTTGCTAGGAGAGCATCAGGTGCGGGACAGAGCTGCAGGAATGGAGAGGGCAGGGAGCCCTCCTTCCTGGAGCATCTGTGGCGTGCTAGGGTGGCTCATTTGATCACAGCCACCTTCTGAGAAAGCTGATATTGTCACCTTTTTTACACATGAGTGAACTCCGGCTGGGGCAGATAAGTGACTTGCCAAAGTCCCACAGGGATTAAGTGGCCGAGTCAGGCTTTGAACCCAATGGGGTCAGACTTCAAAGCCCTGCCCTTTCTTGGCTACCAGTTAGAGCTGGCTTTGGCCTTGACAGTTTCCATCCACTGAGAAGGCTTAGTCTGTTTGGGCTTTTTTTTTTTTTTTGCGGGTTGGGGGCTGGTTTGAGCAACTTTAAGGGCCTGACAGGCCAAGGACATCCATAGGTATGAACTCTGCCGGCATTCTCTGCCCCAGAGTGAAACGGGGGCCCTTTCCTTGCCTTAGGAAACAGGACCCCGTGTTTCCAAAGGTCTTAGCCGCTACCAGTCAGAGACAAGTAAGTGCTGGGAGGTCCTGAAGGGCCAGGGTTGCCAGGAAACATACAGGACATCTCGTTGAATTTGAATTTCAGATCAACAATGAATAATTTTTTAGTATAAGCATATCCTAGGCAATATTTGGCTCATACTAACAAAGGGCTTATTAACCAAAATTCAAAACTAACTGGACGTTCTGTATTTTTGTTGTTGTTAAATCCGGCCCCCCTAGGGAAGGCGGCTGTCGACTCCTTGCTTGTAGGCACTTACGTGGGATGTTCTGAGATCAGGACCCCTCGGGAGCAGGGAGAATGCACCCCTGTGGGCCTGCATTCCCTCACTTCATATAGTCCATGGCATTTGGTTGAGTCCTGCTCGTGCCCAGCCCCACCAGAGCGGTCAGTAGTGCCAGGTGAAAGAAACAGCCACCCCAGGCCCTTCACACAAAGGGCGGTCCCTCACCAAGTCCTGTCCAGGAGGCTGATCTGAGCTGGAGAGATGACACTGATAAGCTTAGAAAGGAGCAGACTTGGGCTCAGGAGGTCTTGTGAGAAAAGGCCAAGGGAGGAGGGTCCAAAGAATAGTGTGGCATTAGGGTTAAGGACTCAGGAAGCCAACTCCCTAGTGGTGGCAAGGAGAATGGCCATGAACCGAGGGCTGACTCCCTGGTGGGCACTGTGCTGTGTGTTTCGTGCCTCTCCACCTCCCTGTACCACGAGATCCACAGAACAAGCCTGAGACATAGGCGTGATGGTCCCTACTTTATAGAAGAGCATGTGGCAGTTCCGAGAGATCAGGTGACTTGCCCAAGATCACACAGCTCCCGCGTCACGGAGCCTCGGCTCCCGGCTCCATAGGACCAGATCTGCATATTTGACTTCACTGCCCATGGTTAACCACTGTCTGACTCTGCCTCCCCGGTGTGGTATTCCTGACTTAGGCGTCTTAGCCTCAGCTACCCTGGGGGACCTTACGGCCTCATGTAACAGGCTGTGTTTACCCGGGACTAACAGAACCATATTCCCCATATCGATCTGTCTGTTGAGCTTAAGTCCATCTATCGCCTGTCTAGGAGGTCTCCCCCCACGCCCACCTCATTCGCCCCTGGGCCCTCTACTGGCAAACAGGGGGTCTAAGTCCTGATCCCCATGTCCCCTTGGCTTTCCTTAGCCTTCCCTTCTGGTTAAACTTCCTCATTTCCATCCACCCTTCCCTTGCTCTTTGAGATCCTGACAGTGTAGCATAGACTTTGCCACTTACTAGCGGTGTGACCTTGAGCAGGTCTCCTAACCTCTCTGAGTATCCATTTCCTCCTTGTAAAAAGAAGATAAAATATAAACTCCACCCTCCAGGGTGACAAGAGGAGGATCCCGTGGTCCGGGAGCTGGTGGGGCAGTACATTTTTAGTAGCAGAAAAAGTCAGACCAGATACAGTGATTGGGACTCTTGCCCCTGAGCTCTCTTGTTTGTAAGCATCCAGTGTGGGCTGATGACTTAATCTCCCACTGCCTCAGTGTCTTCATAAGTGACAGAACCTGACTACTCCCCCCCCCCCCACACACACACACGGTGGCCAAGGGTTCAGGGCAGTGCAAACAAATGGCGGCAGGTTCTCGCTCATACCAAGAGTCGTGTTGTTAGCACAGTTCCCCACGATGCCTGTTCCATGCAGGTACTTACGGTCGTTACTTGGATTTATACAGAGACTGCCAGATGCCTGTCTCTGGTTGAGGGATAGTGGTAGAGGGGGACAGGGATAGAGGTTGCCTCCTTTTCACAGAGAACGAACCTGGAGCATGGACAGGACCGGAATCCAGGCCTCCAGTCCAGTTCCTATGACCCCCATCTACCTTGGCTCATCCGCCTCCCCTCCCCAGTCTTCTGGGGAAGAGCCAGGCAGCCCCCCAGGTGCCAAGCACAATATGAAGAGCCCAGGAACTCTGGTCTCTCTTTGCTCTTGCCCGACCAGGAAGGGCTTCCCAGTCACCAGAGGCTGGTGCCTTCCTCTCCCAGTCTCTCAGGCAGTACCTGAGATTCCCTGGTGTCCCCTTGGTTACCAGAAACCTCCCCAGTAGCTGGCAGACAGTTCTTTGTGCTGAGATGAGTCACGGTTCCCTCCTGTATTGGGAAGAGCCAGACCCGTTTGGCTCGGTTTCTGATTGGAGCTCTCTTGGACAGCAGGCTTCTGTAGGCCTGGGTGGGTGTGCCTCCCATTACAAAGGGGTAACTGAGGAAGACTGAGGAAACTTGGGGGTTTCTATTCCCAGGGGCTTAAGGGACATGATCAAAAGGTGCTAAGTTTCTTTTCTTTCTTTCTTTTTTTAAAAGATTTTATTTATTTATTTGACAGAGAGAGTGAGAGCAGGAACACAAGCAGGGGGAGTGAGAGAGGGAGAAGCAGGTTTCCCGCTGAGCAGGGAGCCCGATATGGGGCTCGAACCCGGGACTCCAGGATCATGACCTGAGCTAAAGGCAGACACTTAACGACTGAGCCACCCAGGCGCCCCAAAAAGTGCTAGGTTTCTTAACTATAAAACAAAGTGATGGCACATGGAGGGGACACGGTATGTCTTTAGGGGTCCAGGTTGCACTCTTCCCAACACAGATGGCTTAGTTTTGGACTTCAGACAGGTGCTCACCACGTCTTACAGGTCTTTCTGGCTCTTGGCTAAATCTCTGTCTCCCAGGTGACACAGAGCCATTTCCCCACAGGCTTGCCTGCGTATCCCTGGCTTCTGGGTCTCAGCTTTTCATCTCCGCCTCATCAAGCAGGGCTCTGTGGGGCCAAAAAGCACCCATGTATTAAAGACCCATTGTGTGCACGGTCTGGATGTGGGAACCAGAGCTCTGGGACACGAAGGCAGTCTCTGGAGTAGAAGCCAACAGTGGGGAGGACTCCGGTGTTGATTTTTAGCAGGAAGATGGCTATGTGAGCGTCTCCTCTGGCTCCCTTCCTCGGTGTCTTCTCTTAGTCTGAAAGCCGGACACCAGGGCCACTGCGGCTGGTCACATGCTGTGGTCTTTGAGGCAGGGCCTCTCCCCTCCGTGGGCAGGGTTTCCTGTCAAGACAGAGGAGGTAGTGGTTGGCTCTTGAGATAAAGATCAGAATTCTTACCCCAACCCTCAGGCCTAGCCCTGCCCACCCCTCAGCTTCCTGTCTGTCTTCCACTGTCTTCAGTCCAGCTACCCTTAACTTCTTTTCAGTTTCGAGAATGTTCCATGTTGGGTGAAATGTTTGAGAAACTTGGCACCAGTTCCTCCTGTCTCTGGAGTTTCTGGGAAAAGAAACCCACGGCAGACTAAGTCTCCCCACCTTTGTAATAGGAGGAGCACAGCCACCCAGCGCCAGAGAGGCCTAGTGATCAGGTGATACTGGGCTCACGGTCAGGTTTGAGCCGCGGCTCTGCCACAGGGCAGCTGTGTGACTGTGGGCAGGTCACTCACCTCCGAGCCTCCCGATTCCTCCGCTGTAAATGGTGCCTCCGCGGGCTGTGAGGGTTAGGCGCATCCACGTGCAGAATGCTGCGTGGTGCCCACATTCAGAAAGCGTCCAGAGGAAACAGATGCAGCCAGTCCGAGAGATCCCTTCCAGCGCCAGCCTTCTGTGGCCTGCAGACGTGGCTTTGTCCGAGGCTGGCCCCTCCGTAAGGTTAGGAGATCCGTCCCCGCAGACTCTTCTCCCAGCCTAACACCTTGCTTTCAGGCCACGGCATCTTTGGGTTTATTTGCCCAGCACCCTGGGGGTGATGGTGGAACGTCCCGGCCGTCTGCTCCGGATTTCAGCTCCCTCCACGTGCAGAAAATATCCACGTTGGTCACAAGTTCCCCTGCCCTGAGAGCCCAGGCTCCCCCTGCCCCGCAGAGCTTGGGAGCACCAGAGTCCGACTCACACTTGAACTCGAGTTTCACCACATACCATTGGTGGAATCTGGATCACCTTACTTTTCCTCGCAGTCTAGTTTTCCCATCTGTAAAATGGGAATGATCGCGGTGAAGGTCCCAGAGGCTGTCGTGAGGCCCAATAAGGTGGGGTGAGGCATTTGGCACAGGGCAGGTGCACGGTAAATAGGACCTCTTCTCGAGGGGTTCCCCGGCCACAGCCTGAGTTCTTTCTTGCAGGTAGCAAGCCCCACTTCTGCTCTTTCAGCGGTCCGGAAGCCTGGGCTGTTCACTGCACACCCTTGCCGTGTCTGCCCTCGCTCCCAGGCCGGCACACTGCCCCCGCTCCGGGCTCTCGGCATCCCCTCTCCCAGCTTGGCCCCCTCAGTCCCTTGAGTAACTACTTAAAGTCCCCCGTCTACCAGTGGGACCCCATGAAGCTCCTGACTGGCTCCCTGCTGGTTCCTCCTCCCCCAGGCCCTGGGTCCTGCCTCCCCATTTATGTTCTCACGTGCCCGCTCTGGAACACCTTGCTCTCCTCCCTTTGGCCTGGCTGGTCCCTGCCTATCCCTTAGCACAGAGGACCCTCCTATTTCCCTATTTTGGAAGCTCCTGCCAGCAGCCACTCTCCCCTCCCCAGAGCATCTGTTCCTTCCTTCATTCGCTTTCCAAGCAGGGCCCTTTTGAATACCAGGAGTAGAGACAAGTTCCAGTAAAGGGGACTGTGATTTTAAGGACATATGGAACAATGAAAGGGGTGGAATGGTGCAGAAATCTAGAAAAAAGCCAGAGGGACATATTTTTTTTTTTCCCCTTAAACCCGACCAAGTTCCTTGCTTGCAGAAAAGCCTTCGGTGGCTTCCCTCCGTGCACTTAGGATAAAATCCACACTCCTTGCTGAGGCCCTCAAGGCCTGCCTCTCCCCCTGGTCTCCACTACCCTCCCCCTGCTCTTCCCCTCCTACCCCGTGGTGCTCTCCTGCTCAGGACAACCCCTGTGCCCCGTACCGCCCCCCAGCTTTGGTGCCAAGAAACCAGCCTCGTGTGAGCCCCCTCCCCGCCAGCCGTCTCCAGTCCAGGTGTGCCCTCTGATGTCAGAGCAGATGAGGGGGTGTGGGTGTGTGCTGCCCCAAGGGCGCAGGGCAGAGGCACACGGCAGCTCCCCCTGGCCTGACCTGCGCTCTTCCTCCTTCACCCCTGCTCCGCTCACTGTTGCTGGTGTTCGGTTGTTTTGTTTTGTTTTCACAGATATTTTTAAAGCCCCGTGAGGTGCTCGACAGGGGCTTCCTGTGTGTCCTGGCTCCAGGAGCCTCCCCCCCCACCCCCCAGATGGTGGTCTCACTCCTAGTTCTTTTCTTTCCTTTCCCCAGACGATCCTGCTGGTTCACTGGCTGCTGACGACCTGGTGAGTGACTCTGCAGGTGCCCACTTCTGTGTCCACCTGTCTCCCGGGACCTGGGGCCGCATCCCCCCGGCTCCCGTCACGTGTCTCCCGGCCGGGTCCAGAACTAACGAGCACCTTTGTCAGGAATATTATCAGCAAGGTCCCCATGTCCCAAGAATGTCTGAGGGGCAGGCGGTTTCCAGAGGCCTCTGCCATCACTGCCCCACACCCAGAAGTTTCAAGCCTTCATCCTGGGGGCGGTGACTGGCCCAGGACAGTCCCCATAGCTTACATCCTCCAGATAATTGCCCAGGGCCCTTTGGGGGCGTGGGGTGGCTCTGGTTCCTCCCAAGACCTTTGTGTCTGGAAGGTGTGAGGTGCTAACGCCAGGGGGCACGTGGCCCGCTGGCTCCCCAAGGCAGCCGTGGGGTGTTTGCCGGCCAGAGCTGTGCGCATCTCTGACCTTGGGTCAGTCGCTTAGACTCCCTGAGCCATTTTCTCACCTGTAAAATGAGGGCATTACAAACCTGCCCATTTACCTCACAAGGTCATTAGGAGGTGAAAGCCCAGTTTCAGAAACTGTACTAACCACTCATATTTTGTGAGGGTGTCTAGGAGCCAGCCGCTGGGCGGGGCACCTTCCGCAGGTTGGCCCCATGGCTCAGCAAGTAGATACTTTACGACCCGAGCCCCAGGGTGGGGTGCTTAGGGATGGACCCCACCCTTGTATCACACTCCTGCCCAGAGACGGCAGACTCGGGACTCAGGTGGACCTGGGTGGGTCCCGGCTCAGCCGTGGTCTGGCTGGGTCACTTTAGGCAAGTGGCCCACCTCCTGGGACCCTAGTTTCTATCCATAAAATGGGTATAAGGATGGCACACTCCTCAAGGGCCGAGTGGGAGAAGCGTGTTGTGTTCATCCAACACTCCCCGGGGCCTGCCCCAGAGGGAGGCTTGAGCATTACAGGACTGATTTCATTATTACTGCCTGTTTTACCTGTCGAGCTGCGGGGCCATTTCCCTGCCGAAGCAGGACTGCAAGCCGCTGAGCTGTGTGACCCCTGCAGACCCCAAAGTACACTGCACGTGTAAAATGGTTGTGAATAATGCAGACGGTGAAGATCATGGCTAATGACCTGGGGGAGCAGGGCCAGAATAGAGATTTCTCAGTCATACTCCCCAAGATTCTGAGTTGTGGTCTGGGCTGGGGTCCTCACACTAGCTTCTTAAAACCAAAAAGCCAGGTGACTTATTCAAAGTCTATCAAGCTGAACCACGTTCTACACGTTCTGCCCTTCATAGCTTTGCACGCATTCTTTGTAGGGTACACTTCGGAGTCATGTAAGTTTCTCAGGCACCCCAGGCTTGCAGTGACTACCCCCCTCCCCCCCCCCACTGCTGTAAGGGGTGAGGGCGTGGCCTCCGGAACCAGACTGTCTGAGTTCAAACCCCAGCTCCACCCCTTAGAAGCGGTGTGGCCTGGGGCAAGTTACTTGATCTCTCTGTGCCTTAGTTTCCTCATCTTTAAGATGGGGATAATAATCATGCCACCTTTCTAGAGTTGTTAACATAAATGCACATAAGTGAGTTCATTTAAAGCTCCAAGAACCATGCAGGACACTTTTAGGGGCTCTGCGTTAACTAATATTTTCACTGGATTGACGAACCAAGATGAAAACCTATAAGTTAGTCGTTGGTAAGGATACCCTGAAAAATAAAATAGGAAATAATAAGCTGGGATTTAAAATTAGGCGGTCAGGGAACAAGTCTCAGAGTTAACGTGGGGGCTGAGACTAATACTGAGTGTTCAGGGTAGAGGACGCCGTGCGGGCAGTGGCTGGAAGTATGAGGGGAAGACTGCGTCACGGGCCGGGACCCACAGGTCCCCTCAGGGTAACTTTGTAACAAAGTGGGAAGGAAAACTGGGAGACACCCAGCTGAGGAGTGACGTCACCTGATTTACCCGGCTCCTTGCTGTAGAGAAGGGCCTGGATGGGCAGGAGTGGAAGTATGGAGACCAGTGGGCAGGGCCTGCGGTGCTCAGTCCTGGCTGGAGAGGATGGAGGTTTGGAGCCGGAGGGATATGGCCAGATTTGGGGTCCACTTGGGAAGTACAGGCAATGAGCTTTGCCGACGTTTCCAGGGCACAGCTGGGGAGGAGGAAGGCATCACAGAGGGCCCGGGACTCAGGAGTGGGAAGGAGGAAGCCTGCGGGAGGGAAAGGGTGGGCTCCTGTGGGGCGGTCACCTGGCATGACTTGGGTGCTCCTTCCCACAGGGGCTGCATCACGTTCTCGGGCCCTTATCCCTGGGCCAACTTCACCATCCTGGCCGTGGGCGTGTGGGCTGTCGCTCAGCGAGATTCCATTGATGCCATAAGTCTGGTGAGTCGGGGGAAGCAGCAAGAAGACTGGCTTCAGGGCGGTCCGTGGCCCCCACTCCTGCCCCTCACCCATCCCAATCCTGTCTCTTCCTTGTAAGGAAGGGACCCCCTCACCCTGTCCCCTGTTTTCCATTTCTTAAGCCTTGTGAAGAAGCCCTCCCCAGCTGCCAGGCCAGGTGTCCTCACTAGCCTGGCCCCCTTCTCGGCCCGCCTGGCCCTGAGGGTCTCGAGTCTGTTCATTGCCCTCCCTGAGAGAAGCATGGCGGGGTCCCCCCAGTGCCCCAGCTTGGCTAGTCCTCGAGGGCACTGGAACATTTCCCTGTAACCCTCCTCTCGGGCCCTCTTTTAGTGGGGAGGGGTGTGGCTGGGGAGCCCCATGGAGAGGGAGCTCCTCTACTTCATGAGGTCAGAGTGGACATAGCACCACTGAGCGCCACGGGGGAGCCTCCCAACACCCCCTGTACCCCGAGGGGCTGCGAGTGCTGCAGCACGGGCCTATCAGGGTAACTGAGAAGGGGGCTCCCCGTGATGCAGACGGATTGGGTGAACTCGAAGGGACCTTCCATTTTGGAGGTTCTAGAACTGAGTCTGGTGCCCCAGTGTGGCCTCAGTGGTCACAGGGGGAGTGGTGAGACAGGCTGGGTCCAGACCTGGGTCCCCACATCCCTGCGCTGGGTGCTGTAGTCCTCGGTCGGGGGTCTCACCCACCAGGTCCTGCCTGCTTGCTGATCCATTTTCCAGCAGAGCCTAGGGACACAGGCGGGCACAAATGGAGCTTCCGGTCTGGTGTGTGTGGTAGGGGAGCCATGAGCGCAGGACGGAGCATCAGGGTGCCATCAGAAAGCCCGGGCCTGTCTTGCTCATCCGAAACCCCTGGCCTGTCTTGCAGTTTCTCGGTGGCTTGGCGGCCACCATCTTCCTGGACATCGTCCACATCAGCATCTTCTACCGGCAGGCCAGCTTCACAGACACGGAGTGCTTCGGTGCCGGCATGGCCATCCTCAGCCTGCTCCTTAAGCCCTTGTCTTGCTGCTTCATCTACCCCATGTACCGGGAGCGCGGGGGTGAGCTCCTGCCCCATATTGGTGAGGCCGCCACCTCCGGCCAGCTCCCTGAACTGCCCTCTCGCCGGCCAGGGCGCCGGCGGCACCATCTCCCATGTCTCCCCTGTCCCCCATCTTGCCTGACCCACGGCCCCTGCCCAAGGAAGCTGACCTTACCCTAGGCGGACAAGGGCCCAAGCCACAGGGGTTGGGTGGGGGGCACGGGGCCTGACGCTGACCCTGAACATCAGGCTAGAGGGGATAAGAGCTCCGGTCTCTGCCACACAAGCGCAGTGTTCCTCTCCCCGCCTGCTGTGCGCTTTCCCGGGCATCAGGCTGCGGGCAGAGTTGGCGGTAGGACCAAAGCCCCATCTCAACGCCAGCACTGAGGGCCAGTGGAGCTGGGTGTGCCCCAGTCCAGCAGCTCTGGGCAGCCTGCAGCCTGAGGCCAGTCGGCATCTACACCGTCTTGAGCTGCACCTCCCTCTCATGGTGCCTGGGCCATTCTCCTGTTCTCTCTCACATACTGTTCATCTCCTTTCTCCCAGAGGTGGGGAGGGGGCAAGGGGTGGACTTCCACTGCTCCCTCCCAAGAAGAGAGGCCCAGAGGAGCCCATGACCCACCTAAGGGAGCAGGTGGGCTGGGGTGGGAGGAGTCTGTGGCCTCCCCAGGGCTGATCTCAGCATTGCCCTGCCTTGCCCTGGGGTTGGGGGCAGCGCAGTCACGTTCTTTCTCTTGGGCAGATGAGGGAGCTGATGCCCAGAGCCCCTGGGACTTGTTCAGGGTCAAGTGTGCAGGCCAGGGAGGGGATCAAAGAGTATGGGCACTTAGAGCCCCCACCCCAACCTTGCTTCCCAGCCCAGCGCTCTGGGCTCTGCAACTGTGCCAGCTCTGGGCCTCTGGGTCCAGTAACACGGCATCCACTCTGCCTGGGAGAGGAGCCTGTGGGCCCAGGGCTGGGCATCCCCTGCTCAGATGCATGCTGCTCCGAGAAGGCCCCAGCGTGATGGCCAAGAGCACTGGCCTTGGGCTCCTGCTGCCTTGGCTTGAATTTCAGTGTCTTCTGCTTCAGGCGCCATAGTGGGGGCAAGTCAGCTCGTCTCCTTCCCCTCAGTTTCGCCATCTGTAAAGTGGGGCCACCCAGATACCTGCTCTGGAGGGTTATGGGAGGACTGGCTGAACACCTGCTAAAGGCGGGGGAGGGGCTGCTGCCACGGGCAGTGTCGTTCCTGGTGGGGGGTGGGTGGAACTTGGTTGGGACTCAGTAGACCATCTTGAGTCCTTACCCTTCGTTTTTTCCTCCCCCCATCCCCCCTCTCCCCCCACCCCCAGGTTTCCTTGGACCGTCACAGGAGCGCAGTGACTACCAGACAATTGACTCGCCAGAGGCACCCACAGACCCCTTTGTAGGCTCGGAGGGCAGGGGTCACTCCCCAAAAGGGTACTGAAGCCAGTCCGCTTGGCCCCAGCACGGGGCCAATGGAACAGACCCCAGAGACGGCCCAGGCTGCATTGCCCTCCTTATGCCTTGGATGGCATTCCAGAGATGTTCCTGACCCCCACCCCCCTGCCTTGGACTGTGTCCTCCTGTTCCCCTTTTCCCCAGGCAAGTGCCTTGAGGGGCCAGGAGCCCTGTGCACACTTGTCCCAGACTCCCTGAGGCCTCCGCTCCCTTCAAGGTACCCCACTGGCCTGAGGCTGGAACCGTGGTCTCTTACCTCCCTTAGTGGCTCTGTGCAGCCCCGTCCAACCATGCCTGAGCCAGGATTTGCCCACAGTTTATTGACCTCACCTGCAGAAGTTCTGAGAGCTTCAGGTCATGCCTAGCCCTGGGAGCAGTCTGGCATGGGAATGAGGTCCCTGTGCTTCTCACTGCCTGGTAACTTGGTGCTTGGGGACCTTAGGGCTGGAGGCAGGAGGCATCTGCAGTCCCTGAGACTGCCCCCCGCCCCTCCCCAGCCACCAGCTGCCCTTCCAATGGCCATGACATTCACATCTGGGGAACCCGTAGCTGGGGTGTTTTGAGCCATGTTAATCTCGCAGCCATGCTGGGGCCTAGACCTGCCATTCCTGGGAATATTTCTCCTTTGAACCTGCAGGGAAGCTGGGCTTAGCCACCCGTTCTGTTGTGACAGAAGGACGCAGGGGCTCACAGCCCCAGCGGAGGGCACTGGTGTGGCCAGTGGGCATCCGTGTCTCTGAGTCAGATGACTTGGGTATCGGTTTGCCTCCCTCTCGGCCACTTTCTGGCTCTGCCTTTGAGCCGCTTCATGTCTCTGACCTCAGTGTCTTCCGGAAAAGAGTTAGTGCCTGTCCTGGTGGTGTCCGAGGACCAGCCGTCGGACAGCTCCCTAAGCCACAGCGAAGTTGGCGGGTTGCTCCTTGATCCTGTGACAATGTGGGGTCCGTAGATAAGGGGCGACCTCTTCCTGGCAGACCCCGTGTCTTGCTGTCGTGGCTGATTGGGACCAACACCCATCCAGAAGCCCTGAGCGCCCCACGGCCAGGGTCCTAATCTACATCCACTGGACCGGGTGTTGACCTCTGGCTCTCCCAGACCATCCTGGCTTATCCCCAGCACAGAGAGATCAAGGCCTAGTGCACAACCCCACCACCCTCCTGTATCCACCCATCTCCTAGCGCTCGGTACGTGCCGCTGCTGGGCGAGGGCTGCCGGGCTCAACTCCGGTGCCAGCTATCAGGGAACAGACGCTAAGAGTCGTCTGCCGGGAGGCTGAGGGCCTGCACCTGTAGGAAAGCTGGAAACAGCTCCACCGTCAGAGGGGACGAATAGATAATCCTTGGTACATTCCTTGTGTGAATATGGTTCAGCAGTTCGTGGGAATAAACCAGACCTATTTCTGTTGACATGGGCCCCCTGTTGTGAGCAAAACAGATGCAGGATGGCTTCGGCAACGTGAGCGTGTTCACGTGAATTTAAAAACCAAGCAATGCCATATGTCGTTCGCAAGTGTGTATGGAGTGAAATGAACCCTTCAAGTTCATGGTCGAGGCAGCCTTGGGTAGAGGAGAGGTGTGGCTTTCCGGGCATGGGACTGAAAACCCCAGTTCCGGTTCTCTTGTGTGTACCACCTCCAGGCACATGGCAGGATTGCGCCGCACCTGCCCCTGGGTGTATGTGGTCAGTATGTCCCTTTCCAAAGGAAGTGAAAAGATGAGGGGGGCACAGTGGGGGGACAGTTACTAGAGCCTGTGTCAGGCAGAAGGGAGAGTATACTCAGAGACCCCGGTCCTTCGAAGTCCCAGATCCTCAAGTCCGACCAGATCTTTATGGGGTCTGAGGGAGGCTTGGGTGGGCGTTCCGAGAAGCAGACACTGCATGCAGCGTCTGGCCTGGTGCACAGCAAGGGGCCCGGGCTTTCTGGTCATTGGCCGTGGGCTGCGCCGGAGTAGGCGGACAGTGACTTACTCTAGGCCATTCTGGCTCCCTGACCATGGGAATGGCCCTAGGAGCTGGCTGGCCTGCAGGAAGAGTGCCATCAGAGGCACAGGGACAGTGAGGGCCACCAATGGGATGCCCCCTTTCCAAAAGCAAGTCTCATAACTGACATCCTAACATTCATTCAGCAAGCAACCAAGAGCCTATGGGAGCTAGGAGTCTTGTAGCTGCTAGGGATACCAGAATCGGGGTGGGGGGAAGCTCCAAGTACTGGGAGGTTCCCTTTGGTATGAGGGGTTCCAGGCAGGGGAAGGCTTGAGCAGGTATGTGCCTGCCCAGCCAGTTTCTGGGCACAGCTGGGAAGTCGGAGTGGCTGGAGCCAAGGGAGGGAAGAAGGAATGAGGTCAGAAAGGCAGCAAGGACCAGTAGCAGAGGGCTAGTAGTAGGTCGGTTTGAGGACTTTGGCTTTTTCTGAGTGAGATGGGGGCTGCTGGAGGGCTTTGGGCAGAATGGGACACGAGCTGACTCACACTCTAGAAGGACAATGTTGGTGGCTTGGGCTGGGAGGTAGAGATGGGGGTAGTGACAAGTGGCTGTGTTGAGCAGGACACCAGGCACCGACTGTCCCTTGCAGGGAAGGACATCTAGCAGTCTGACGTCAGAGCAGTCAGGACCTGGCTGGACCACGCTTTACTCACACGGAGGAAAGACCAGATCAGCCTCGGTGGCGGGCGTCAGCGCCCCAGGGCCAGCAGTAACTGACGCAGATCAGTTAGCTCACTCTCACCTCTCTCCTGCCACATGGGAAGGATACCCCCCCCCCCACAGAGGACAGACAGAGCCATGGGGCTGGCCATGTGCCACATGACACGCGTGCAGAACAAGAACAAAAGAGCGAACCCTGGGCTTGAAACGAGACAATATTCCCACATGAGATGACAAGCTCTCCTGGTAAGGAAGTGTTCTAGCCCCACGATTGCGGGGCACCTGGGTGGCTCAGTTGGTTAAGCGACTGCCCTCGGCTCAGGTCATGATCCCGGAGACCCGGGATCGAGCCCCACATCAGGCTCCCTGCTCGGCGGGAAGCCTGCTTTTCCCTCTCTCACTCCCCCTGCTTGTGTTCCGTTTCTGGCTGTGTTTCTCTCTGTCAAATAAATAAAAGCTTTAAAAAAAAAAAAAAAAGAATCCACGATTGCAATGTTTTGGGCCCGAGCAGTCTGGGGCTCCGGCTGCCACTGAGTGGGAGGGCCGGCGGCAGGAAGACCAGATTCAAAGGCCAGATGGGCCACACTGAGGAAATGGGGCGTCCTGCCAGACATTCTCACCACGGTGAGGCCAGCTTGTGTAGACACTTGGAAGTACTCTGTATTTGAGCCTCGAGCGTCTGCCGTTCCGGAAACTGTTAGCCACAGGAAGCAAATTCTTGGTGCCTCTGGCCTCCTGTTGAAGCCACTTGGCTAGTGTCCAGATCTTGTTTTCTGTTTTCACAAAGCTGAGCCTCCTGGATGAGGGAGCCAGAGACAAGCCCTTGTCCCCAGAGAGGTCACTGTCTTCTGTTAGCCAAAACTGAACTAGAGCCAACCTTACCTGCAGGCGCCCCTGTCTTAGGCCCATCCTGTGAGTCTCCAGAACAGCCTGGAAATCCCAGCTCTCCCAGTCTCCCTCCAAAATGGCCCCGAGAGCCGGCACACCTTGATCAAATCCCTACTGCACCCCATGACTGGCTGTGTAATAGGACAGTCTCTTAACCTCTCTGTGACTCAGTCTTCTCGTCTGAAAAGTGGGATACTCAGAGTGCCTGACTCAGGGATTAGTCAAGTCTGACAATGTGTAACATCAGTGTTTCCCATTACCTGTGTTAATTATTTAGAGAGTGAAGCGGGTGAGAAAAAAGAATTTTCCATAGCCCTCTTAGGGTCCCTGGCTGGGTCTCGAAATTAAACTGACGAAGATTAACAGGAAGTAAAAGCAGTTTTCTCAAACTTTTCCATGTATACGAGAACTTTCACAAGAGAAGGAAGGCCTGAAGAAGTGACAAGAGCTGGGAGCTTTGATGCCTTTCACACAAAAAATAAATGTGTGAAGAATTGATAAGACTAGGGGCGCCTGGGTGGCTCAGTTGGTTAAGCGACTGCCTTCAGCTCAGGTCATGATCCCTCCGGGATCGAGTCCCGCATCGGGCTCCCTGCTCGTCGGGAAGCCTGCTTCTCCCTCTCTCACTCCCTCTGCTTGTGTGCCCTCTCTGGCTGTGTTTCTCTCTGTCAAATAAATAAAATCTTAAAAAAAAAAAAAAAGAACTGGAGCGCCGGGGTGGCTCAGTTGGTTAAGTGTCTGCCTCTGGCTCAGATCATGACTCCAGGGTCCTGGGATCGAGCCCCGAATTAGGCTTAGTGGGGAGTCTGCTTCTCCCTCTCCCTCTGCTACTCCCTCTGCTACTCCCCCTGCCTGTGCGCACATGCGCTCTCTCTCTCTCTGTCAAATAAATAAGTAAAATCTTAAAAAAAAAAAAAAGAATTGACAAAACAAAGGGGTCTGGGCTGGGGTAGTGAATAATGAAGAAGTAACCTGGAAGATAAGGGTTAAATTAACAAGGTTTATTTATACAGATTTCTTGGCTATAAATTCCCTGTCTCTGGTGATAACAATTAACTTCTTTCCTCCTGGTACAGGGAGGATACCTATCGGGAGATTTAGGACCTGTTTCAGGGAAAGGACAGGGGATGAGGTCAGAGGGACTTCCTTCTGCCATTTTTCCAAATGCTCAGATGGCTGTGCCACCATCTCAGAATTTGCGGGTAGCATGCTCTGAGCCCCATCACCAGTCTGCCTGACCATCCGTTCATGTATTCATTGATTATCAATTCTATAAGAACTTATTAAGTGCTTCTTACAAGTTTTAAGAAAATGGTCAGGAAGTAACACAGGTTTTTCTCACTGGCCACAGCAGAACCCCGAGGGTCCAGTTCTCAGGGAGTCCAGGGCTTGTGTTCATGCCTATGAATCAGAAGACTATTGACAGATGCAACAGGTTACATAAAATATTATCATAGTGAAGATCTACACTGAGATTCACAACTTGAACTTGAGCTTAGAGACCCCGTAGCCCACAGCAGTTTGAGACTTTTTTTTTTTATTTCAAACCCTTGGTTCCAAAGAAATCCTACCCAGGGTATAAAACAGAGCAGTCGATAAAGCCCACCAGCACCACTGCCCCTCTGAAGTTGGGCCCCCAGGGCACAATATGAAAGCTCTTCTACATCCCTCTTATTCCACAGCTCAGGACACAGGCCTACAAAGAGGAGACGGGGTGCCGAGGAGAATTTAAAACAAACAAATGAACAGAGACTCAGTGGATGGGTTAATTCATAGACTAGATACAGCAGAAGAGAGAATCAGTAGCCTTGAAGATATATTTAAAGAATTACTGAGAATGGAGCAAAAAGCACAAAAGGAGAGAGGTAAAGGGTGTCTGGGTGGCTCAGTAAGTTAAGAGGCTGCTTTTGGCTCAGGTCACGATAGCAGGGTCCTGGGATCAAGCCCCCCCTTGGGCTCCCTGCTCGGCGGGAAGCCTACTCCTGCTTCTCCCTCTCCCGCTTCCCCTGCTTATGTTCCCTCTCTGGCTGTGTCTCTCTCTGTCAAATAAATAAAATCTTTTTTTTTTTTTAAGATTTTATTTATTTGACAGAGAGAAACACAGCCAGAGAGGGAGCACAAGCAGGTGGAGCGAGAGAGGGAGAAGCAGGCTTCCTGCCAAGCAGAGAGCCCGATGTGGGACTCGATCCCGGGTCTCCGGGATCATGACCTGAGCCGAAGGCAGTCGCTTAACCAACTGAGCCACCCAGGCGCCCCTAAATAAAATCTTTAAAAAAAAAAAATAAAAGGAAGAGAGGTTAAGAACAAGGAATAGCATGAACAGTTCCAATATAAGTCTATCGCAGTTCTGAAGGAGCCCCTGGGAGAGAGGCAACGTTCAAAGGAATAATGGGAGAGATTTTTCCAAAATGGAAAGACACCAAATCTCAGGTCCAGGAAGCCAGGTAATCCCCAGACAGAAGAAATCCACATTTGTAGTTATATTGGCACTTCGTTCCGCATTGCTTAATCTTTGGGACCTGGCACAATTCCAGGACACAGTAAGTGCTTTATAACAAATACAGAATGTGGGATACCCTGGTGGCTCAGTCGGGTAAGCATCTGCCTTCGACTCAGGTCATGATCCCCCATCTGGCTCCTTACCCAGGAGGGAGCCTGCTTCTCCTTCTGCCACTTACCCTGCTTGTGCTCTCTCTCTCTTTCTCTCTGACAAATAAGTAAATAAATAAAATCTTAAAAAACAAAACAAATATAGAATGAGTGGTGCAGAACACCGAAGATGACTGTTAAGATCCCCAAAGCAGGGGCTCCTGGCTGGCTCATTCGGCAGAGCATGCTACCCTTGATCTCAAGATCGTGAGGTCAAGTCCCATGTTGGACCATAGAGATTATTTTTAGAAATTAATTTAAAAATAAAATTTAAAAAATCCACAAAGCAAGCAGATAGAAAAGATGTTTTCCTAAAAGAAATGACAATTGCACTGGTAACTAAAGTCTCACCAGCAACAAAAGGAGTCAGAAGACCGGGGAATGATATCTTCAAAGTGGTGTGAAAAACAACCATGAACCTACAATTGTGTATGATGCGTTATCTTTCAGGAATGAAGAAAACAAAGGGCTATTCAGAGAAGTAACAACAGAGTTTATCACCAACAGACCTTTGATACAGAAACATCTAAAGAATCTTCTTGTGGAAGAAGGACATTTTTCCATAAAGAAGATCTGACTTGCACAAAGGGAACAGTAAACATGCGGTTTGAGTTCAAAACAGTACAAAGTGTTGCAAAGTCCTTTTCTGTCTGGTAGGAGGGTAAACACTGAATTAACTTTAGACTTTGCCAAATTAATGTCTTGGAGAATCACTGAAAGAATGGAAATAGAATGTGTCATTTCCAAGACAGTGTTGAGTGTGTCTGGGGGGGGGGGCGGGCAGTAGAGCCTTGATTAACTCTTTTGTTGTTGTAGTTTGATTAATTCTTAAAAAGCCAAGAAAAGAGAAAAAAGAAACAGGAATCTGGACCATTGGCAAACACAAAAATAAGATGGGTTTTATATATCCATGTTATGATCATACCTTTGTAAATGATTTCTAGAAACTTCCAGCCCTATTGTGTTTATAAAAGACACACCTAAAATATACAGATACAGGAAGGCTGAGATCACAAAAGTGAACAAAGTTAGACCATGCGGGGGCACCTGGTTGGCTCAGTCAGTGGACCACCTAAGTCTTGATCTCTACCGCCTCAGTTTGCTCCGCACATTGGGTGTGGAGTTTACTTACAAATAAATCTTAAAAAAAAAAAAAAAAAGTCAAACCAGGCAAAGAGAGCTGGTGTAGTAGCTAAATTAGTATCAGGGGGATCCTGGGTAGCTCAGTCCTTAAGCATCTGCCTTCCGCTCAGGTCATGATCCCAGAGTCCTGGGATCAAGCCCCATATCCAGCTTCCTACTCAGCCAGGAGGCCTGCTTCTCCCTCTCTCACTCCCCCTGCTTGTGTTCCCTCTCTGGCTGTGTTTCTCTCTGTCAAATAAATAAATAAAAATCTTTTAATTCAGGGCGCCTGGGTGGCTCAGTGGTTTAAAGCCTCTGCCTTCGGCTCAGGTCATGATCTCAGGGTCCTGGGATCGAGGCCCGCATCGGGCTCTCTGCTCGGCAGGGAGCCTGCTTCCTCCTCTCTCTCTGCCTGCCTCTCTGCCTACTTGTGATCTCACTCTCTGTCAAAAAAATAAATAAATTCTTAAAAAAAAATAACAAAAGTTTTGATCCATCAGATTTAGGAGGTGTTAGCTACACAGATTCCGGAAGGAAGTAATAATTACTTTTTATAATTATTATAAATTATAATTATAAAAATTTATAATATTTTATAAATATAATATTTTATAAATATAATATTTTATAAATATAATATTTTATAAATATTATAAATATTTATTTTATAAATATTATATTATTTATAATATTTATAAAATATTATATTTATAAAATATTATATTTATAAATAATATTTATAGACTTGCTTTAGACTTTAAGAGGCTCCTTGGCATTGATTTGTTATTTAACAAATAACACAGCCACCCGGTGAGATAGAAGAGGTGTTACCAGCCCCCTTTGCAGATGAGAAGCCTGAGGGTCAGAAAGGTCAGAGAGGCACACAGCTGCAGAAAGGAGGGCCAGCAAAGGTCTTCTGACCCCAGGTCAAGTGCTGCAAGTTCTGAAGGAGCCCCTGGGAGAGAGGCATACAGTTCCTCTCCCAGTTGCGGAAGGGAAAAGCATACAATCTGGACAGAGGGTGGAAAGGCTTGGCAGCGCCCCATGGGAAACAGCGTGGGCGAGGGCTTGGCAGGTGGGGAAAGTGACTGTGACTGGGCAACCACGCCCCGTGAGGGTGGGGTTTCAGGGGGACGCGACAGCCAGCCTATCTTGAACGTGCAAAAAGTTTGCCCAAGTCCACGTCCTTGTCATGGGAGGCGCGGCGGGGGACCCTCGCGGACGACCGCGAGCCCGGGGCGACCGCCCCGCCCGCGCCCTGCCACCCACGTGGCGGCCCCCCGGCAGCCCCGCTCCCGACTCCGGGAGCCACCGCGTGCACCTCAAGGCTCCGTGGCCGCTGGGCGGGGCGTTCTCTGCCCTTCCCCCCCACACCCGCCTGGGCCGTTGGTTAGCCCTCGCCAGAGGTCCCTTCCAGGTTCAAGCCCCACGGGGTGAAGGAGGACCCCAGGAAGACAGACGCCAGAGGACGGGCCCAGGAGGCCAGGAAAACTGACCGCCGGTTCTTTGGGTGGGAAGAGGGGGGAGGCTCTGATGTCCTTCTCTGGACAGGGATGGGGGGGCGTGTCCAGGGGGGCAGACAGGGGTGGGCGGGGTGAGGAGCACATAGACCAACAGATGCGCCCAGGCACGGGGTGGGGACTCCAACCTGTAGGTTGAGATGTCAGGTGCCTCTTTTGTAAAGCTCTGAGGATGCGCTGTGGAGTTAGTCCCCCTTCCTCTCTTGGCCGCTCTGCAGCCTCCACCGGCCGTGGGCTTTGGGCTAAACAGGTAACCTCTTTCAGCTCCAGTTTCCTCATCTCTAGAACAAGGGACCGAGTGCGTAGGGCTGCAGTGTAGATTTGACAGGCTGTGTCCTAAAGGCTGCGTGGTGTTTCCTATGATCCGGTGGCTCATTTGGTGGAGTGTAGAAGCCAGTTATGGCCAGGTACTCGTGCGCTGCAAATACCGAAGGGAAAAAAAGACAGTGGCTCCCAGCGCCCCCCCGAGGGAGAGGAGCGAGAGCTAAACTTTCTTTGTTAGGTGGTGGCAAGTCGTGGAGAAAAATCATGCAGGTAAAGAAAGGACAGAGTAGGGATGATGTGATTTATGTGGGGTTCCAGAGCCAACAGTCAAGAAAAGAATTCTTGTGATGTTTTGGTGTAAAACAGGTGATTTTATTAAAGCACAGGACAGGACACATGGGCAGAAAATGCTGCACCAGGACTGTGAGGAGTGACTGATTATATACTTTTAAGTCTATGGAGAAAGTGGGGTAGAGTTAATGTAAGTTTCTCAGTAAGTTTTGTATGCTGAGAGCAGGGTCTGCAGGACCTTGGTGGTCTGGCTATTGTCAAGATAAGGTTGCAAATGGCGGGATTTCATTCTTTTTGATGGCTGCATAGTATTCCATTGTATATATACCCCACATCTTCTTCATCCATTCATCTGTTGATGGATATCTAGGTTCTTTCCATAGTTTGACTATTGTGGACATTGATGCTATAAACATTTGGGAGCATGTGCCCCTTCATGCACCCTTAAATCTTTGGGATTGCGGAGGGAGAAAGGTCTTCGCTTCTGTAACTTCTTCCTGCTGAATAGGAGCGTAGAGATGTCCCTGCCTTTGGGTCAGCATGTGTCACCTGAGGAATATATAGGAGTTACCAAAGTCATAGGCAACCAGTCCAAACTAGACAAACTAGACAACACATCTGAATCTCCATGAGTAGAAAGGATCATCTGTTGGTGTGAAGTTATGGCAGGGAAAGAGTCTTGGCACCAGGCAGGGAGACACTAGGGAAAAAAAAGAAGAAGATTAATATTATTATGTGAAAGAGAAGCCCAATAAAAAAGGCCTTTTTATATCTTTTTTTAAAGATTATATTTATTTATTTGATAGAGAGAAATTACAAGTTGGCAGAGAGGAGGAAGCAGGCTCTCTGCTCAGCAGGGCCTCAATCCCAAGACCCTGAGATCATGACCTGAGCTGAAGGCAGAGGCTTTAACCCACTAAGCCACTCAGGAGCCCTCCTTCACTGTTTTTTGAAGACAAATGTGAAATCATCCAGAGATCCTCGGGAATCAGAAGGCATGTTAGCCCGCACTCTAGATTCCTGTGAGGAAGCTACAGGTTTCCTAATATAGGAGCCCAAGAGGAATGGCTTTCTAAGTGTATGGCCATGGGAGAACAGAACACAAGCTGGTAGGAGGCCCTTCCATTTTGGAGTAACCCCCCTGCTGTATTAGACTCAGACTCCTCGAAATAAACCATGTCTTCTGGGTTTCTATGCGCTGGGTTGCTAGTAACTGTTAGACCAGGTTTAGGGAGAATATGGTCTATGTATTCCTTTCACTAGATGTTTGAGGAAACCAGAAGAGTTCAGAAAATAGTGTTAAAATCTAATATCTACAAAGATGTTATTGAAACCTATTTCCCTCTATAATCACCCTCATTTTTTAAATCAAAGCTAACCCAATCAAGATTAATTCATTTAGGAAAAAAGTCCAATTTTATTATATATATAATAAAATATATAATATATAATATATTATATATAAAAATATATAATATATTATAATAATATTATAAATTCTGGTCAACTATATATATATATATATATATACACATATACAAATCAAAGATAACCCAATCAAGATTAATTCATTTAGGAAAAAAGTCCAATTTTATTATATATATATAAAATGTAAAATATATTATATATAATATATAAAAAAATATAATATAATATATATTATAAATTCTGGTCAACTATATATATACATGTATATATATATATATATATATTTTTTTTTTTTTTTTTTTTTAAAGAGAGAGAGAGAGAGGTAGGAGAGGCAGCAGGAGAGGGAAAGGGAGAATTTTAAGTAGGTTCCACCCCTAGTGTGGAGCCCAACATGGGGTTCAATCTCATGACCCTGAGATCATGACCAGAGCCAAAATCAAGAGTCAGATGCTTGAGGTGCCTGGGTTGCTCAGTGGTTAAGCCTCTTCCTTCAGTTTAACAGGTCATGATCTCGGAGATCCGGGATCGAGCCCCACGTCGGGCTGCCTGCTCGGCGGGAAGCCTGCTTCCCCCTCTCTCATTCCCACTGCTTGTGTTCCCTCTCTGGCTGTGTTTCTCCCTGTCAAATAAATTTTTAAAAAATCTAAAAAAAAAAAAAAAAAAAAAGAATCGGATGCTTAATTGACTGAGCCACCCAGGCGCCCCCTAAAGTCCAATTTTAACAAACCTGTCCTAATTATTTACATAAGCTCAGCAAGAAGAATGATCACAACGACCTTTTAAAATCTGCTTTGCTGGAAGTTTTATAAGGAATCTCGGTTGAACCTTGAGTAGCCTCTCCAGGCTAGAAGCCAAGCCAAGTACTTACCATCAGACATGACAGTGGTACCTGTAAATTAGGGCAGATCCCTCTTCTCAAGTTCCACAAATATCCTGAGGCTCCTGAAGCTGCCAGGAAATGACATCCTTTTCTTACCTGGTGAGGCCACCGGGAGCTCCATAAGCAAGGTATGAAGCCAGAGTTTCCAAGAGGATCTATTGCTTCATGGTTCATAAAGTGCGCCTCCAGTCCTTAAAGCTGTCTGGTCATATCTGAATCTATACGTGTCCCTCTCAAATATGACATTCCAGTCCGAGCCTTGATAAAATAACAAGCATTTCCAAGGGTGTCCTGTTACAAGGGGGACAGATTCTTTTTTTGTTGTTTTAAAGATTTTATTTATTTATTTGACAGGGACATAGCGAGAGAGGGGAACACAGGCAGGGGGAGTGGGAGAGGAAGAAGGAGGCTTCCTGCTAAGCAAGGAGCCCGATGCGGGGCTCGATCCCAGGACCTGAGCTGAAGGCAGATACTTAACAACTGAGCCACCCAGGCACCCCAAGGGGGACAGATTCTTATTGAACTTATGCAAATGATTATAATTGCCAAGGAAGAAAGAATATTCCTGGAGAGTTCCTGAACTTCAGAGGGTTCAGGAAGAGAGAAAGTTAAATACTTGAAGTTGTCCACAAAGGAATATATTGACAATTCTGTAAGTCATGGATATCTTAAGAGAAAGTTTCCTTAATCTGGAACCAGCAATGTATCAAACAAGTCACAGAAACTATAACCATCTCCCTTAGTTCACTAGTCCCATGTTCCTAATTCTTGTTCAGTTTGAAGGCAGATTTTTAGTTAGTTCTGCAACTTCTTACACATTTCACTTCTATGATTTTAAGAATATCATAAGCCTGTGTTTGTCAGAAGCCCTTTTAATGAATCTCTTTGAAGATGAAAGACATTTTCCAAGAATATAATAAAAATAACTATAAACGACAAAAGACTCAAGAAAGGATGTGGTTCAAGATCTAAGGCGAGCTCACTGAATAGAGCTGACAAGGAAATTCTGTTATTTCTGTGACATGTAACACTTCAATAATCAGAATATTAAGTGATGCCCTTAGAGTAGAACATAACATACCAAGTAAACTAGCCTACTTAGTCAAAAAGACTTCATTTACGATTTAAATTTCAAGGAAGTTGATTAAAACCTCAGAAAGTTATAGCACCCAGGCCTAAATAGGATCACAGATCATGACAAAAGTCAAAAGTTAATTATTTATTTAACCAAGGTGGCAGTAAGAGAGTCCTTGGTAGAATAAAAATTCAATGCTTAATGCTGATAACTCAAAAGACATGTCTTTTTTAAAAAATATTTTATTTATTTGACAGAGAGAAACACAGCCAGAGAGGGAACACAAGCAGGGGGAGTGAGAGAGGGAGAAGCAGGCTTCCTGCCGAGCAGGGAGCCCGATGCGGGGCTCCATCCCAGGACCCCGGGATCATGACCTGAACCGAAGGCAGACGCCTAACGATTGTGCCACCCAGACGCCCCAAAAGACATGTCTTAATTAAACTAACAAACCTAAATTTAGTTTAAATGCTGAATATGTCCCTCCTCGGTCCATTTAAAAGTCAATCAACACAGCTAACTTGCCCTGTTTCCTGCAGAAGAGATCTAACAGATAGATCGTACTGAAGCTTAATGTCCCATTAACGGGCCATTTTTCCTCATCTCTTTGTTGTTGCTTTTTTTTTTTTTTAAGGTTTTATTAGAGAGAGAGAGCACACACACGCGCGCACACACACACACACGCACGCAGGCATGAGTAGGGGTAGGGGCAGAGGGACAAGGAGACTCTCCACTGAGCGGGGACCCCAATGCAGGGCTGCAGTCCAGGGCCCTGAGATCATGATGTGAGTGGATGTCAGATACTTAACTGACTGAGGCACCGGGTGCCCCTGCTCCCTGCTCGTCTCCTAAGGAGCACTGAGGCCACGCAGTGTTGCTGACGACCAGTTCTTTCAGAAATCCTGCAATCCAAATTGTTTCCAGCGGGTAAAAAGGCATCCCAAGGCAGATGTCCTTGGGAACTGAAAAGGCCCCATTATCAAGAAAACCCCCCCTCCCCGCCACTCCCGGGTGTCCTGTATCCCATGTGGGATGTATCAGAGGCTCTCCGTGTCAAAGCGACCCAAGGTGTCCCTCTAAGGAAATTGTTATGATCACCACCCCACCCTTTAGGAGGGAGGCTGGTGCTCCCCTCCCCCACATCCCCGCTTCCCAATTGCATCCTAGCCTACAAACGGGAGCCAGTGAATGGACCAAAATACCAACCCGTGCCTTGCCTTGCCATGCTGTGCCGAGAAGAACCCACCATTTTTAACCCACAGAACATACTAGAAAAGTTTTACAAGTGGAAATTACCCGATGTTGTTATTGAAGTAGTAGAGGACATTAACAGGAAACAGTAAATGGAGAAATCCATCATGGTCTAAGCAACACATATAGTTCTTATAGCTGACTTTCCTAAGAAATGTCCCAGTTGGGTTTTAATTCAATCAGGTACTGGTTTCCGCCGGCTCCCGGGGGAAGCGGCCAGAAGCGGTTGGACCAGAGATGTGAAGGGGGTCACATTAGACCCAATAATGAGGAAACCTCACATGGGAGTCTTAAGATTGGCAGTCATTCTAGTCACTTAAGTGGCTGTCCTGTGCCCAAGATAGACGACTTTGTGTAAGAATAGGAATAAAGAGGGGCACCTGGGTGACACAGTCGGTTAAGCATCTGACTCTTGGTTTCGGCTCAGGTCGTGATCTCAGGGTCTGAGATCAAGCCCCACACCAGATCTGCACTCGGCAAGTTCAGCCTGAGATTCTCTCTCCCTCTGCTCCTCCCCACAGCGTGTGCAATCGTTCTCTCTATCAAATGAATAAATAAATCTTTAAAGAATAGGATAGAATTCCTGGGACATTTTTGGTGCAAAAAAGGTGGTTTTATTAAAGCACGGAGACAGGACCCATGGGCAGAAAATGCTGCACCAGGATTGTGAGCGTTGACTGGTTATATACTTTTAAGTCTGTGGAGGAAGGGGGTAGAGATCATGTAATTTCTCGGGAATTTTTGTACGCTGAGAGCAGGGTCTACAGGACCTTGGAGGTCTGGCTGTTGCCAGGATAAGGTTGCTTTTCGTCTCTAGCAAAACATCAATGTGAAGGCAGCCTTGAGTTTCTTGAGGAAGGTCACGTTCTGCCTGTCTCAGGTATTCAGCAATGGGCCGCAGGCTGTAAGGTGATGTAATGTAAGCTACATTTCTCTGGCTTTTGTTCTCTTCACCAGGGAGCTGCTGTAGTCGGGGGGAGAATGGTTAGGGAAGGGCTCACTGCCTTGAAGAAGAGAGGGAGAAATTACCAGGCAGAGGGAACAGCAGGTGCAAAGCCAGGGACAATCAGAACATTTTCGAAGAACAGCACGGACGCTGGGGTGTTTGGAGCAGATAGAACAAGAGGGACAAGGGGTGAGGTTGGTAGGGTGATGGGGAGGCGAGATAATGCAGGACGGGGGGGTCAGCAAATGTTCCTGAAAGCCAGAGAATGAAAGGTTTAGCCTGTGATGTCCGTAAGTCTCTGTTGCAACCTCTCTGCCATTGTATCAAGAAAGCAGCCAGAGACGAGCCATAAATCATTAGAGGTGGCTGGGCAAGAGCTCGGAGGAGGAAGCAGCAGAAATGACTGGGAAGAAGGTGGCAGGCAGGAAGGAGGGAAGGAAAGGCAATCCAAATCCGAACTGTGCACACTGAATAACACCAAGCAGAGAGACTGAGTCATTGAAGGCTCTCAGCCTGTGAACCAGGAAACTCAAGGCTGCCGGAACTCGTGTTCCGACTGCTCAGAGTAAGGGATTTTATGGGATCAATGCAGGAGTTATTTGGTTTTTAGAGCTGATTGGTCTGGAGCTAATGGTCTTTCTTATTTGGATTCAAGGGACTCCAAGGGAACAAGGAAGTCCAGAGAGGGTGCAGATAGACTCTGGTGGTCAGGGATTGGCTGGTGTCCTCGGCTGATTTCTGAGAAGAGCTGTAAGTTCCGGTAAGGTTAGGCTAAGTGTCCTTTGTGCGCCTGTGTTGGCCATCTGCATTCTGTCCTTGACATAAGTGACTCCATTTTAGTTTGGTTCCACACCTGGGAAGGGGGCATCCTGGAGTCAGGGAAGCAAGGGCTCCCAGAGGGATGAGTGAGTGACCCGATCCTACTGCCGCTGCCTCTAGAAGGCCCAGGGCTGCGGGCTGGCTGGGGCCTGGCATCTCAGGGTTTAGCAGGAGGAAAGCAGCTTTGGGCTGGATGGGTGGGGGTGCGGGAAGCGGATTGCAGGGAGGGTGGAGATGGGAGAGGTGGAGATGGGAGAGGAATTGGGATCTGGGTGTGGTAAGAGTGGGAGAGGTGACCTGGAACCTGGAGGTTCCAGAATGGCTCAAGAAGGATGATGGAGGGAAGGTTTGGTCATTCGCTTTCTGTTTTTTAAAGTTGGAGGAAGGACTCATAGCAATGATTAAGTGCTTATAGGAGTGATTCAGTAAAAAAGGGGGAATCTTTTGGTGGGGGGTGGTGTCTGGATAAAGGACATCAAAACCTGTGTCCTACCCCCAAGCTCTGTACCCCGGTCAGGCCTGAGTCTGCTGTGGGGCTCTGGGGGTGCAGATGGGGGGGTCACCCGTCTGGGTGCTTTTCCTGATTCACAGAATGGCACCTCAAAGGCCAGTGGTGGCCCTGGGCGCTGTCCTTGGGGAGGCAAGACAGGATGGCCCTCAGAGGGCAGGGGAGGGTCAGGCTGGGAATGGGACCACACAGGATGGGGGAAGGGCCACGAGGCTATGGCCCAGAAGCTGTCTGGTAAAGGAATGCAAAGCATTTCTCTTCCAATCACCCTATTTTTTGAGTGCAGCAGAAAGCAAGGTCTGTTGGGGAGTGGGGGGAGAAGAGATGGTGGCAGGGATTTGAGGACAGAGGAGGAAGTGTGAATTGCTGTCTGGGAGGGAGAGGGAAGGAGCTAGAGTCTGAGTCTCCCGCAGCTTCTGCCCCCACTTGGGATGGAAGGTGATCATTGGAGTGAGGTTGTCAGTGCAGCAGTAGGGTGGAAGGCACTGATCAGCGGGCGTGGTGCAGAGGGGAAGGGTGCGGGGCCAGGGGGAGGGTGCACCAAGGAGGTGCTTATAGGCTGGGTGGCTAACTGTGAGAGGAGAGGTGAGACAGCAAAGCAGCAGGGGACAGTCAGAGCAAGGAGGGCCAGAGGGTGCGGTCTGATGGGGGAAAGACCACCGCGTCGGGTGCTAGAGGATGGTGGGGGACTCTGGAGCTGAAATTAGGGAATGGGTGCAGTTACTTAGGATGTCCAAGCCTGGGGGCACCATGGGAGCAGGTGGCTGAGGTGTCACAGAGGACAAGATAATGGGAAAGGAAGAGAGATTGAGGACTCTGCACACCAGGAGTGGGAGGTGCCGGCCCTGTGGCTGGTGAGATCACCAAGAACGGTGGTGTGTGTTGCAGACTGTGACAATGAGCCAGAGCTGAAACCTGCAAGGAATGAGGGGACAGGGCCTGGACTGGTTTCAGGGCCTGAGTGGAGCTTTGGGCTGGAGTGTTCTGGAGAGAGAAGGTGGGAAGTGGCAGCAGGCCCAGTGGTCTGAGAGAGCCCATACCTGAGAGGGCTGCCCGGGGAAGCAGGGGCCACAGAGAGAGTTCTGTGGTCAGTGTTAGAAGGAGCAGGTGCTGGAGGACACGAGACGTTTTCGAAGGAAAGGGGGTGATATGGGGGCCTGACCAGGACAGCTGGGTTGGGCTCCAGGGCATCAAGGGGTGCTGGTGAAGGGTGCGGCATGCACCAGGCCTGGGCTGTGGCCTGGCAGCCACTGGGCGTCCTGTCCTTGCCCTTCAGAACCCATCCGATCAAACAGGCCAGACGGCTGACTGTGGTGTGGACCAAGGACGCTGTCGCCTTGGCTTTGCCCCGGAGCCCATGGAGCTGAGACCTGACGCCAGCCACAAGGAGAATGTGCCCCCCAGGCCTGTGGCGCCCATGAGGCCAGGAAGAGGCGAGCAGGAGTGGGCCTGGCTGGGACCCCTGGCTGAGAAAGGACCCCACCCCCAGCGTGGTCCGTGCGGTTGGCGGGGGGGGGGGGGGGGGGGGGGGGGGGGCGGGGAGTGGCTCAGGCTCTTGGCTCAGGCTCTTGGCTCAGGCTCTTGGGACTTGGAGAAGGCTCAGAGCTGGTATAGCCAAGGACAGAAGCAGCCCCAACAGATTCATGTCTACATGCCAATTGCTCCAAGTTCTAGCCTTGTGGCTGTGGGACAAGTCGCCAAACCTCCCTGAGCTTTAGTTCCTGTCCTCAAAGGTGCAAGTCTTCTGGCCCACTCCAGACGCTAGGTCCTCCCAGGCAGCCCCCAGGAA
The DNA here is from genome assembly GCA_004023965.1 of Spilogale gracilis. Taxonomy (NCBI): domain Eukaryota; kingdom Metazoa; phylum Chordata; class Mammalia; order Carnivora; family Mephitidae; genus Spilogale; species Spilogale gracilis. The sequence goes on along the minus strand of PITA01003809.1, from coordinate 85,846 downwards.
GCCTAGACTCCCACTGTGCCATGGCCTTGGGGCCTGGGGAGACTACGCCCCACCCCGAGCCCCCGAGAGCTGCTCCCTTGCAGCCGTTAGACGTGTTGGGTCTTATTTAACCCTCCGGGGATGTCCCACATCACCTCTGCCCAAGCCAGAAATCAGTCATCTTTGACTCTTCTCTTGCCTTCAGACCCCTTCTGGGCCTCCACAGCTGATCCACCCCTGATCCCAGCCCTGTCATCTCTCACCTGGGATGCCCTCAACAGCCTCATTCCTGTCCCCCTTGCTTCCCTCTGCCCTCCTCCCTGCCTGCACCCCTGCCCTGCTCCCTGCAGCCAGGCACCAAGTCAGACCACCCCTCAGTCCACTGAGGGAGTCCTGGCCCCCTCTGCCCTGGCGCCCTGTCTCTGACTAGCGCTCCTCCACCCACCCGAGCCCTGACCACCAGCTCTTCCCCCACGGCACGACTGTCTCTCCTCTCTTTAGAGCAGCGGAGGTTCCTAAAGAGCCGAGGTGTCAGCCTGGGCAGTGGCCATGGCCGGTGGGTGCGCGCGTGCCAGGCCCAGAGGGGAGGGCCCGCCACCACCCCGTCCCCAGGGGCCGCGCTGCACCAGGAGACTTGTGGAGTCCAGACCAACCTGGCGGGCCCGAGCGCCGTCCTGAAGGACACAGCTGGCCAGCTGATGACCGCAAGCTTGCAGCAGCAGAGCAACCTGCAGCCCCCAGCGGGCCGACCCCAGGGGAGGGCCCGAGAGTTCGCCATCCAGCAGAGCAACCTGAGCATGAGGGGGACCGGCTCGGCCGAGTGCAGAAGTCCCATCAGCCCCCGCCTCCGGCTGCACACCACACCTCAGGGAAGGCCTCGCCCCCGAAGGTCACTGGCTTGTCCATTGTACGGCCTGAGAGAGTCCCGGCAGCTGGCCACAGACACCCCCGGGCCAGATGTCCGGGCTCCTGCAGGCTTTGGTCCTTTCAGTGGGCACACACGGCCAGGCTCCAGACCCTGGTGTGGCCTGGGGAGCTGGCCCTCTAGGCTCAGAGAGGAGCCCCTTACTCTGGAAGACCTGACTGCCCCTGTCCAGAGCCGGGCCCAGGCCCCATCCCAAGCGGCCATCCACCAGCTGCTGGCCACCATGCGACACCTGGAGCTCGAGGTTGCGCGTCTCAGGTGCCAGGAATCCCCGGAACCCAGCCATGGCCAGGTACTCCCTGCCCTCCCCCAGCCCGGCCCACCTGCTCTTGATTCCTGCAGCAGGAGGAAGAAACGCCCGCCAGGTCTCAGGGAAACCGTGGATTTCTCGGAGACACAGAGGCTGGCCTCTCTGACTCTCAGGCAAGCAGGAAGCCTGTGTCCCTGGACCACACTGGGAATCTGACTGGGGATTTCCTTGATCCCAAGCAGGGCAGCCTTCGAGCCAACCCCCTGAGGCAAGGAGAGGACTTCTCCCCAGGGCCGACATCGACATGCAGCAGCAGGCAGAGGGGAGACCCACGGCTCCCTCGAGGGGCAGGCAGCAGGGAGGCCAGACTCTGCTCTTCGGCCCGCTCCCAGGCTTCCTGGCATGTCCCACCCAGGCGGGAAGAAGGGGGGGTGACTCTGCAGGAGCAGGACAGCAAGGAGGAAGGGAGGACAGCTTCCTGCCCACTGGACGCAGCCGCAGCAAGGAGCACCGCGAAGGTAGACGCCAGAGGAGGCGGGGCACGGGAGCTGGGGGACCCCGGGAGGGCTCATCCCAGGAGCACTCCTGGCCAGCTGGCTGCCACTAGCCTGTCGGGCAGGCAGGCTTGGCAGAGGGTGTCCTCAGCCTGAGAACTGTGTCATGTCTTTTGGCTTTCCAAGAAAAAGGCCCGAAACGTGGTGAGCCTGGAGTCCGAGACAGCCCGGTGAGGCCATGGGCTAGGGGGTGGGGGCTGGCCGACCCCCTGGGACAGCTGCTCCCCTGTTTGCCTGGGCCAGGGGAGACTAGCGCCTGATGGAAGTCAGGCCCCGGTGGCAGATCCACACAGGACTTCCGGGGGAGGGGATTTCCTTGCCACAGACCCTGCTGGGGAATGCAAGGGGCCTCCCGGGCCCCCGGGGACAGGGACTTGGGGACTGGTGTTGCTGCTGCTGGGAATCCGTAACCTCAAGGTGGCCTGGCAGTCTTGGCCACCAAGGTGGCCCTGTGAAGCTCCAGGGGCTTTCCCCGCCGGGATTTCCTGGGCCGGCCACCAGCAGAGGGCAGATGTTCAGTCCACAGCCGGTCTTCCTCCTGCAGCATGAGGCATCAGGGCTGGACAGGTGACCTGGGTGGTGCCTGGCCCCCAGCTGCTTCCTGGGGCCAAGGGGCCAGGCCCAGCCCCCTGATCGGCCCCGGTCTGGCCCCAGCCGGCAGTGGCTGTCCAGATGTTTCAGAGCCTGGAGGCATTCCGTGCAGAAATGGCGGACAGCTGCAGCGGTGCCACCAGGCCACCAACAGCTGCTGCGCAGAGGCCTGTGGGGGCTTCACCGGGCTCCGCGGCTCCGGGAGACCCACCTGGAGGTGGTGTGGAGGCGACACACTCAGGCCCTGCTGGCCCAGAGCTTCCAGAAGGTCAGGGGCCAGGCCTCCCAATTGGGCCATGGGGCAGTGATGAAAGGCTGGTATGTAGGAGGAGGGCATTCCCCTGGGGCACCTGTTCTGTACCTCCTGAGTGATCCGCGGGAGAACAGGTGGAGAGCCACCCAGGCACCTGCACCAGCTCTGCTTGGTTGCACATCCTGCCTCCACTACCTTCTTGGTTCCACGGTTTCTTGCTGTGTGTCTTTGGGCAGGTTACTTAACCTCTCTGCGCCTTCGTTTCTTTCACTCCAAAATGGGATGATAATACTAGTACCTACCTCTCAGGGTGTCGTGAGGTTAAATTCATACGCAGAAAGGACTTAGAACCCTACTTAGCACATAGCAAGCACTCCTGTGTGTGGCTGGTGGCTATCTTTACTACTGGTTGGCTAGCCAGGATGGGCAAGACATGTCTGTGTTCTTCCCTCCTTGGGAAAGGGTTGCTCTGAGAGGACCCAGCTCCAGGTTGTGCCTCCCAAGGAAAGCGCTGCATCTTGGGCTTCTCCTCTCCATTCATTCATTTATTCCCAAAGGGGCCAGGCAGTCTGCTGGTTAAGACCAAAGGCTTTGGAGTTGGACATTTCTGTCCCTGCACCCCACCCTGGTGCCCCATCTTGGGGCACATTTGAGGCTGCAGCTGACATCCTTCTTTCCCTCTCTTTCCCCAGTGGAGAAACCAGACTCTGCAGCAGAAGCAGGGGCAACCCCATGTCCAGGCTGGGCCAGGACCCCCATCCTCTGAGGCAGGACAAGGACAAGGCCCCTCAAGAGGAGAGCCGATGGCAGACCCCACCAGGAAAAGCAGGTAGTCCAAGACACCCCAGTGATCCGTTGGTCAGTGCGGCCTGGGCAGTGCTGTGGCCTCCCCTCCCCCGCTTCCTGCCTCCGTGTCCCCCATCCTGCTCCCCCCACAAGACAATGAGGATGAAACCCACGAATATGGACAAAGATTTGTGCAAAGATATGTCCATGGTGGCATTATTTACACTGCCTCTAAAAACTTCAAAACAGCTAAGTGTCCCACAGTGAGGGAGAGAATTATGGTTTAACAACGTAATGAACATTTAACAATCGTTCAATATGCTGCTCATCAAGACTTTTAAAAATCCCTCCCATTCTTTTTTTAACTTTTTAAAAAATATTTTATTTATTTGATGGAGAGAAACACAGCTAAAGAGGGAACACAAGCAGGGGGAGAAAGGGAGAAGCAGGCTTCCCGCAGAGCAGGGAGCCCGACGTGGGGCTCAATCCTGGGTCTCCAGGATCATGACCTGAGCCGAAGGCAGAGGCTTAACGACTGAGCCACCCAGGCGCCCCTTAACTTTTTGTTTCAATATCTTTATTGGCGTTATTTCTAATTATAACAATAGTACGTGCTTGATTTGAAAAAAACACTCCAAATCGTTAGTTGAACCTTTTACCTCCTTTCCCCGTGTATCCCCCTTCCCAGAGGCAGTTTCATGGGTATTAACCATGGAATTTTTAATGACAAGGATGAATGGTTATGCTATGTTAGATGGGGGGAAAGGCTAAAAAATGGTGTGCAAGATATTTTTCATGTACATGAAACAATGCAGAAGGAAAAGCAGTGAGATGTTGCACAATTACTGAGCACCACCGAACCGTTCACCTAGAAATCATTCAGACAGTATGTTTCATGTACTGTGTATTTTACCACTGCTCAAAAGGAGAATCAATAAATATTCCATCCAAAAAACAGGCTGAAATAAACAGATAGTACTTACCTCTAGAGCAGTGAAATCCCAGTTGGCTACTTCCTCTCCATTCCCTTAATCTTTCACTACAGCAAAATATGGGTTTTGTTTCTATTTGAATGAAAATGAAACAAAAATGTTTAAAATAATTATTCAGGGCACCTGGGTGGCTCAGTGGGTTAGAGCCTCTGCCTTCGGCTCAGGTCATGATCTCAGGGTCCTGGGATCGAGGCCCGCATCGGGCTCTCTGCTCAGCGGGGAGCCTGCTTCCTCCTCTCTCTCTGCCTGCTTCTCTGCCTACTTATGATCTCTATTAAGTAATTAAATATATTTTTAAAAAATAATAATTATTTAAATGCCATTGGCTTGAATATATGTTTGCGATAAGAATCCAAACAATGTTGAAAAGAATGAAATGGGGGCACTTGGGTGGCTCAGTCGTTACACCTTTGGCTCAGGTCATGATCCCGAGGTCCTGAGATCAAGCCCCACATCGGGCTCCCTGCTCAGCGAGGAGTCTGCTTCTGCCTCTCCCTCTGTCTCCTGCTCCCCCTACTTGTGCTCGCTCTGTGCCAAATAAATAAAATCTTAAAAAAGAGAGAAAGAGAGAATGAAACAAAAGCAGAACCTCCCCCCAGATCACTTCAATAATCAGGAATCCATGGAGAGGGTAGGATGGGGGAGGGGCAGCTCAGCACGCCTGTGTCCCTGCCGCGGTGGGTCGCAGCCAGGCGGCCAGGCTGGGACCGTGCTCTCTCCCTCAGTCTGACCCCGGGCATCGGTTTCTCTCTGGGCAACTTCACTTGCAGTCCAGGAAGTCCGAGGGAGGAGGCAGCAGCCTGGCCAAGACCAGCTGGAGGCAATGGGGTAGAGCACATGCTGCAGGTCTTACAACAACTGGCCGGTGAGCTGTGGGTCCCAGGAAAGCAGGGGAGAGGGAGCAGGGCCGGCTCTGAGCACCGACCCTGGGTAGGGCTGCGGTTCCTGTGCAAATGAGTGTTTACTGAGCATCTACTCGAACAGCTTCCCAGACATGATCTTATTTGAGCCTCCCGGGACCTGGGTGAGTCTTGGTGTCCAGTTTACAGATGGAGAAAGTGAAACGCAGAGAGATTAAGTGACCTGCTCGAGGGCACACAGTATGAGAGGCGCACATGCTGTATTTGTGTGCCATTCATGCTATTACACGTCCTGCAGACGCTTGAGTGTTTGAACGGGAAGGTCCCTCAGACATCACTCCCTCGCACGGAAAACTGGGGTCCGGAGACAGGGAACAGAGCCCCCTCCTGTCCTGAGTCTCCCTACCCTCTCTCTCCTCGCTTTACAGTCTTCCTCTTGTGGTTCCGTCAGAAGGAATGGGCCAGGCAGGAGAGGGGAGTCCAGGGAGAGGCCTCCCAGGTCACACTGAGGACTCAGAGGAGGGGGAGACCCCCCCAAGCCCCGTCCTCTCCGGCCACAGATGCTCCCGGGGTGGCCCTTCTGGACACTCAGCAGCGAAGGGTCTGGCTCAGCAGGTAGGGAGAAGCGGAAGAAGGCGGGAGCGGGGACCCCCTTCCTTGAGGCAGGGGGATCTGGTCCTCAGCAAAGCTCGGTGCCAGCCACCCCCCCAGCACCCCATCCTAGAAGCGTGGCCATCACAGAGGGTGCGCCGTGAGTTAAATATTGTCGGGGGAGGGAACGCAGCTCCATACAGGGTTTTTCCTGTGTTAATTTTCTACGATGCAACATTTACATCTTACACCAAAGCAGAGAAAATAGATACTAACCCCCAGTGTCCCCTTCACCCAGCTTCAAGAAAATCACCTCCTGGGGCGCCCAGGTCGGGCAGTCGGTTGAGCATCTGACTCTTGGTTTCTGCTCAGGTCACGATCTCAGGGTCCTGGGATCAGGCTCAGTGGGGAGTCAGCTTGAGATTCTCTCTCCCCCTCTCCCTCTGTCCCTCCTGCCCATGCCTCTTTCTCTTCCTAAAATAAACAAATAAAATCTTTTAAAAAGAAAGAAAAAAAGAAAATCATCTCCTGAAAACCCTGTTTCATCTGTACCCCAATTGCTCCCCCTATATTACTTTAAAGCAGGTCCCCCCTCATGATACCATTCACCCATCAGTATTTCTGTAGCATCTCTAAAAGATAGGGACTGTTTTCAACAACTTAAATGCCATGCATGATCACACTTAAAAATGAACATTAATTCCTTAATATCAAAAAATATCTGGTCAGCCTTCACACCCCCCTGTTTTACAGGTACACAGCCTGTTATGATTTGTTTGAACCGGGATCTAAATAAAGTCCTCATGTTAAAGTTGGTTGATAAGTCATTAAAGTATTTTTGGGCTCTGGGATCCCCTCTAGTTTTTCTTTCTCCTTTTCTTTTCTTATTTTCTTTTTTTCTTTGCAATTTACCTGTGAAGGAAACCAAGGTGCTGGTTGAGTAGAGTTTCCCTAGGTCTACCTCCTGCTGACTACATCCCCTAGTATAGCTTTTTCTTTTCAAGATTTTATTTATTTATTTGAGAGATAGATCATAGATGGGCAGAGAGGCAGGCAGAGAGGGGGGGAAGCAGGCTCCCTACTGAGCAGAGAGTCCGACGTGGGGCTCAATCCCAGGACCCTAAGATCGTGACCTGAGCCGAAGGCAGAGTCTTAATCTTCTGAGCCACCCAGGCGCCCCTTTTTCTTTTTCTTTTCCTTTCTTTTTTTTTCTTTTTTTAAGATTTTATTTATTTGACAGAGAGAAACACAGCCAGAGAGGGAACGCAAGCAGGGCAAATGAGAGAGGGAGAAGCAGGCTTCCTGCCGAGCAGGGAGCCTGATGTGGGGCTCGATCCCAGGTCTCTGAGATCATGACTTGATCTGAAGAAAGTTGCTTAACCAACTGAGCCACCCAGGTGCCCCTTCTTTTTTTTTAAGATTTTATTTTTATTTATTTGAGAGAGAGAGGGAAGGAGGGAGAGCACAGAGGGAGAGGGAGGGGCAGACTCCCCACTGAGCAGAAAGCCCCAGTGGGGCTCGATCCCAGGACCCTGCGATCATGACCTGAGCCGAAGGCAGATGCCTCACTGACTGAGCCGTCCAGGTGCTTGCCCACCCCCACCCCCCAGCTCAGTGTCCTAGGAGAACTTTGAGCTCGACCCTGATTCCACGGAGATGTGAGGGTGAACGCTTTGGCCCATTGAGGGAGAGCCGGCAGGAGAGTACCAGGCGAGGGACCCCACAGGCAAAGGCCCATGACAGGAGAGGGGGTGGAGGGGTGGGGTGGGAGGAAGCCGGGGGTGGGGCAGGGGAGGGTTTAAGATGAAACTGGAAAGACACGCCTGGGCCAGATCACATATGACCTTGTAGGCTGTGCCGAGGAGTTGACATTCAGTCCTAAGCCCGAGAGGGGCAGGGGGCGGGGGGGGGGGGCGCTGGAGGTTTCCAGCAGGGGAGTAAAAGGACTGCATTTGAGCTTGGGAAAAGATCAATCTGGCCTCTGAGCAACACTGCCTGGGGGGGCCCCCGAGTGGATCCGGGAGGCCAGGCCGGAGGCGGCTGATGCTGTTGAGGCCGTGGCGGCCTGAACAGGCTCAGAGGAGGACGTGGCTGGTCCAAGGCCTCAGCAGTGGCCCGGGGCAGATGGCTGTTGCTGCAGTCATTACTACTAGAACCAGCACCTTCTCTTGGCTCCCCAGGTGCTTTGGGGCCTGGCAGAAGTTCGTGCAAAGAGCATCCCGGTACCAGGACCGTCTGGCCCAGCACCGGGCAGGGACCCTGAGGTTATGTCTGCAACAGTGGGTATGCATGAAGCAGCTCCGGGCCTCGGATGGAGCGAAGGTGACCCAGCTGTCCCTCTGCCTCCAGAAGGCGGGTAAGCGAGCGAGTGGCAGGCCGAGGGGCTCCCTTTCCCTCCCACCCCAGCGAACATTGTCACCTAAGCTCCTTCTGTGGTGGGTCCCAGTGGAATTGATGGTGTCTCATGATGGGAGGTGGGGGTACCCAGAGCATCCTGGGGGTACAGTCTGACGGTCCAGGAGGGTCCAGGAGGGGTCCCGGAGTGAGCAGGCCTTGGCTGGGCCCCGTCCTCACTCTACAGGCAAGAGACTTTGTTATGTGGTCCCTGCTCTCAGAAGCTTGTGATCTGGAAGATGATACACAGCCCTTTTGTCCCCCACCTCCCAAAAATCTGATAGGGGAAGACGGGATCTTTGAGGTGTCTTGGAGGGGAGGATTTGGAGGCAGGGGGTGGGGGCAGCGTCTGGGAGGGGAGTTCTTAAGGAGGGGTGAGGCGGGTTGAGGCTGCCACGTGTTCCACGTGGGTGGAAAGAGGTACTGGGGACGTGGCTGATTCATCCTTTGACGACTTCTTAGGGAATGTGGCCCTCCACAGTTTGGCGCCAGGAGGGGCCACAGCCCAGGGCCTGGGGGTGGTGGCTCAGGCCCAGGGGCTGCTCCGGGAGCAAGGCGGGGGCTCCCTGCAGAAAGCCTGCCGGAGATTGGCCCTGCACCGGGCACTGCTGCTCTGGAGAACGCGGCTCTCCCAGCGCCAGAGGGCTGAGTAGGTGTCCACAAACCTGTGACCCGGGGTTGGGCCCAGGGGGTACGGACAGGGTGGGCATGTGAGCAGAGCTCAGGCCTGGGGTGTGCCTCGTGGGGGATGGGCCAGGTCCTGCTCTTCTAGAGGCTCCCGCAGAGGGGCCCCAGCATGCTGCGGTACCGGCAGGTGTGGGGCTGGGGGAGGCGTGTGTGACTGAGCAGAGAGCGAGCTGTGGGAGCCATGGGGTAGCCGGAGACACAAACACAGACCTTACCGGGGCGGCTGGAACCTGATGGAGAACTTGCTTGCTCTTCTCCGGGCTGGGTGGAAGGCGCTGGTGAGAGGAACCGTGTCTGCCTCACGGCGGTCTGACAGGTTAGAGACATGGTGCCGTGCCCCTGTCTGCCTCATTATACAGCTAGAGAAACTGAGGCTCAGAGGGTCGAGCAGCTTGCTCAAAATCACACTGTGAATTAGGACTGAGAAGGTCCCTGTTGCTTTTCTACAAGACAGTCATTGCTGGGACTCAGGGCCCAGACTGGTGGCTGTGGGTGAGGGGGTGATGGGGGTCGGGAGGGGCTGGCTGTGCTGATAAAGATGTCAGGTGGAATGTAAGCCAGTCGGTATTGCAGGGATAAGTAAGTATTCCGTCACTGAAAGTCCCATACTGGGGCGCCTGGGTGGCTCAGTCAGTTAAGTGTCTGCCTTCGACTCAGAGCATGATCCTGGGGTCCTGAGATTGAGCCCCATGTCAGGCTCCCCTCACTCCCACTCATGCTCTCTCTTTCTCAAATTAAAAAAAAAAATCTTTTAAAACGGGAAAAAAGTAGGGTGCCTGGGTGGCTCAGTGGGTTAAGCCTCTGTGTTGGGCTCAGTTCATGATCTCAGGTTCCTGGGATTGAGCCCCACATCACGCTCTCTGCTCAGCGGGGAGCCTGCTTCCCCCTTTCTCTCTGCCTGCCTCCCTGCCTACTTGTGATCTCTCTCTCTGTGTCAAATACATAAATAAATTCTTTTTTTTAAAAAAAGGGGAAAAAAAGCCACATGCCTAGCATCCATCGTCACACACACCCACTTGGTCCACTGGGACCCTCCGTCTTTTTGAAAGAAGGTCCCAGCACTCTCAGGAAAGTCAGTTCACCATGATCCATCAGAATGCAGCTCTCCCTCCTCCAGTCCACCCTCTAGCCTTCGGGCACCAGGGCAGTCAGCATCTCCTTACAGCATAGCTGGGGCTGTCCTGTGATCTGAAATAAATATTTGGACCCCACGTCTTCTGCTATTTGGAGTTGGGAGAAATCACCTTCCACCAGGCCTCAGTTCCCCTGTCTTTCTAACTGAGCAGAGGCAGAAGTACTGATGTGACCATACATGTGGTCTCCTGAGTCTGGGGTCCTTGGGTCTGGGGCCCAGCTCCCAGCCCCATCAGGAGTGTGGCAAGGATCGCGAGGGGATACAGTGTAGACAGCCATGCCTCAGCCTTAGACACTCATGAGAGTCACTCTGGGAGCCCTGGAAAAGTTAGGAAGCCCAGGCCGCACCTAGACTGTTAAGTCAATCTCTGGGGGTGGGACCCCAATGGGCATGAGTATATCTCAGAGCGCCCCCCTTCATCGTCCCTTACGTAGCCACCTTCCCACACGATGCCCTAGCCTGGTGTTTGGCATGGGTGGCCCCCTTTCACATCCGCTCCGGCAGAGACCCCGCTGGGGCCCGCACCTGCTTGGCAGCCCCAACGGCCAGCAGGGAGGCTGGAGCCCGGGGACTCACCTGCCCCTTCGTGTAGCTCCTTCCTCCAGGGCATACGGCGGCAGGTGACTCGGCGTATCCTGCGGGGGTGGCATTTGAAGGTGTGGGGTGTAAGCACCCCGTCAGATGGTGCCAGGACCACCTTGGCCCCAGAGCTCCCAGGCAGCATCCCGGGAAGGGAGCCGCTGCTGGACTGCAGCCCATCCCGAAGCTCACTAGAGAAGGTGAGGAGCAGGGGGATGGGAATGGGCTAGGGTGGGTAGAGGGCAGTAGGAAGGAAACGAGACGAGGCAGGGCCTGAGGATCCAGGACTCCATCTCTCCTTGCTCAGTCTTCCAGGACCCCCGCCCTCTTGGAGACCCTCCGGCTGAGCTTTCTCTGGGCATCTGGGCAGCGCCAGAAGGCACAGTGCCTTCTTCTCTGGCACGTGCAGGCCCAGCAGTCCCGGGGTGCAGCGAGGTGGCACCGGTGTACTCTTCAGAGACGGTAGGGACCCCTCCCCATGGTGGGTGAGCCATGCCACCCAGTGCTATGTGGAAATCCTGTTTCCCAGTCCCCTTCCCATTACTCCTTGACCTTCACGACAGCATCCTTTTGGGGTCTGCATCCCAGAGGGCTCCCATCTCATGCTCCAATCCATTGGTGTCCAGACTCAGGTCCTCTGGACTTCTCCTGCCCTCCTAGCCTGCCAGTTGTTTCTCCCAGAGACTTGATAGCTGTGGCTCATTCATTTATTCATTCACCCACAGCACAATGCTTAAGCATCGGTCTGCCTGGGTTCTAATCCCAGCTTTGCCCCTTGCTACGTCTGTGATCTTGGGCAAGTTGCTTAACCTCTCTGGGTCTCCATCTCTCCGTTTGTATGGGGATAATAACAGTAGTCACTCTAACGGGCATCAACAAGGTAGGGGCACGTAACCCCCAAGCCCCGTACCTGACTCATAGTGAGCACTCACTTTGTAGCAATGGTTCTCACTAGTGGCTGAGCTTGGGACTTGGTTGGGGCCCGCGATCCCGTCTTATCCCTAACCTGTCACTGTGACACGCAGAGTAGCGTTGGAGCAGTCCAGCCCCCAGCAAGTCACGCTCCCCCATGATGAAAACAGGGAGAAGAGTCCCCTCGAGCTCCTGAGGGAGGGGGATGGCTGGGCGAGCGCAGGGTGGCAGTGGCCAGCCTCAGGTGGACACTCCCCTTCCCAGCATCCTCCTCAGCTGGAGCCATTGGGCCACAGCCCAAGGGGCCCAGAGAGAGCTGGCTGTTGCCTGGGCCTGGGCCCAGAGCTGCAGGGTCACGCTGGGCTTGTGGCGGCGGCGGCTCACGCAGGGGCGAGAAGTGGAGAAGCGGGTTCGGGCCCGGGGCCGCACGCTGCTTCGAGGCGCCCTGCACCACTGGCACTCCTGCTGGCAGAGTGAGTCGGGGCCTAGTTCCGGGTCACTGAGGGGGAGGAAGGGGCCAGGTCTATCCGGGAGACCCCGGGTACGGTGCTTTCCAGCAGAGTCCAGTGACGGGAGTCCCCAGAGCACACCCAGGACGGGGAGGGGGCAGAGCAGAATCAGGGGCTTGGACATTGCCCATCCACTCCCCGGCTGTGTGGACCTTACACAAGCTGCATAACCTCTCTGAGCCTCAGCTTACTCATCTGTAAAATGGAGATCGAAGCAGCACCCTCCTCGGAGGCTGATTCTGGGGAGTCTAGGAGACCAGCCCCGCACTGGTGGCTCAGAACCCAGCTCCTAGTAGGTGTTACTGTCACCACCACTATCTTCTTCCTCTTCATCCTCGTCTTTAGTCACCTCACCTGGCCTGCGGGAGTCATGGGCCTGAGCATCGAGTCATGGTGTCCTCAGAGTCCAGCTTAGGAGGTGGGGATCACTGGCGGCCATTTCCAAGGCTTCCCACTACACCAGCACAGCAGTGGGGACCTGACTGTTCTGGAAAGTTCATGTCCTGTGCACTTCCAGTCGCTGTCCCCGGTTATGCCGACCCAGGGCTGCCACACCTCGTTTTGAAAGAAAAGCTGGAAACCTAGATTTTTACATGTATTCTCCTGATCCCTAAACATTTCCAAGAAATGAAAAACAGGAGTTGTGTTGGCCTGGTCACAGCAGGACACTTGTAACGGAAACATTTAAGCCCAGATGGTTGGAGGCCTCCTCTGTCCCTGCGTGGGTCGAGTGCAGAGGGCTGGCCGAGGAGGGGCCCACAGTTACCCGGGACTGAGGGGCGAGTCGTCCGGGGGCAGCTTAGCCTCTCTCTGACCACAGGGCAGCAGTTTCTGCACACCAAGTACCAGAAGTGGGGGCAGGTCCGTCTCCGAGGCTTGAGGGGGTCCGTGTTCCAACACTGGCGGCAGGCAGCAGCTGGTCGGAGACAACCAGGGCCCCCCCCAGAGGAGCTTCTGCACAGGTGGGTGAACCCGGGGAACGAGGATGAGGGAGGGTCATCCCCCCTCTGGGAAAAGCAGAGAAAGAGACTGGGGGACCTAACGAGGGAGCCATAGAGCCGTGACCACTGAACTACTTTACCTGCTTTGTTCGAGGCGTACCCACCTGATGCCCTGAAGAGCCCCAGGTCTGCAAGTCAAGGCCAGGTCAGTCCTTTGGTTTGAGGGGACACAGGAAGGGTGGGGGAAGTCCACGCCTCCAACACCCACCATAACGTGTGTTCCAATGTCTCGCCTGTCTTGTTTGAGCATAGGCAAGTTGTGCTCTATACAGTTACCAAAAGAGTGAAATCTTCATGTACATAGAGATGTTCCATAAAATGTACAGAGCTCGTTCGTGCATAGATAAAAGCCATGGATGGGGACACATGATACCTGCTCCTACCATCAGCTACAAATTCGCAGATGTTCATGGTGTTCCCGCACGGGCAGCGGCCATTGACGGCACGGTGGCCCATTCTGCACTTTCAGACCCGAACAGCGGGCACTATGCTCCCCTCACCGGCCTCCTGCCCTCGGGTGGGCTTGTGAGGGGACACCAGGCTTGGCTGCTCCCCCGGTGGCTCTGGGACTTGACCCCACACCCGCTGTGCCCCACGGCCGCCTGGCGAGCGTCTGCCCTCCTGAGTCCGTCTGCCCGTGCGGAGGCCTGGACCCATTACACATGGGCGCCTACGCCCTGAAGGCACAGGGTCGTGTATGCAAAACCACAGACAACCTAGGACATTTTGGGGGGAACTTGCGGGACTTTTTGACACTGAAAGCCAGCTGGGCCCCTCCTTCTACTCCTTTTTTTCAGCCGCTTCCAAGCCTGGCGTGGAGTTGAGAGACAGGGGTGGTCCCGGCCGTGGGAGCCTCTCGAGATGGCCCAAGAAAGGCCATGGGGGCCACATTTGCCATGTGGCAGGATGCTCGAGCAGTGAAGACCTGGGCACAGGAGTGGCATGTGGCCTGGACCTCTGTGACCTGCTGGAGAAGCCATGGGCAGGGGGCCCCGGGCGGACAGGCAGCTGAGTGGGGGCCGGGCCCAGCAGGCCTTCGTAGCATAGAGAACGACTCTGGGCTGGTGCTGCAAGGCCTGCCGGCTGGCAGAAGAGAGACAGGCCCTGTGCTGGACCGTGTGTGTGTGTGTGTGTGTGTGTGTGTGTGTGTGTGTGTCCCGCCTATGCCGGGTCAGCAGAGTCCGTGCTGCCCAGAAACTGAGCACCAGGTGGCCTGAGGGCAGCCCCACTCCAGCTTCCAGCGGAGTTGGTTTCTGAGGCCTTGAGTTTGTTATTGGCAGAAGTAGCTGGTGGATGGCGGCAGGGCTCGGGAGGCTGGGGGTCAGAGGGAAAGGCGATCCCAGCCACGGCAGCTTGTCCTGGGGTCCGAGTCCAGACCTGCACTCTCCAGCAAGACTCTGAGCAAGTCTTGGAAGGACAAAGGAAGAGAGCAGGCCTGCCTTAGGGAATCGCTTGCGAGCTCTGGGCTCAGGGCTCAGAAATGCAGCAGGTGCTCCTTAAACAGTGCTCTTGTGAGGGAGGGCAAGGTAAAGTGTAGCAGCAGGACTGCCCGTTCTCCGTCCCCTCAACAGGAGGCTTGTCCCTGGGGTGTGATGTTCTGTCGCTCTCCGGGCCTCTTTTAACCCAATTTCCCCAGCAGAGAGATGAGGGGAGGAGCACCGACACAGGATTTGCCCGCGCAGGTCCCCGTGCCGCAGGGCGAGGGCCAGGAAGGGTTCCCTACAGCCTACCACACATATGGGCTCCTCCCTCTCTCCCAGGGTTCTGGAGGCGTGGGCCCAGTCAGCAGCCAGAGGCCGTGTCCAGCGAGCCACCGTCACCCAGTGCCAGCAGGCTGGGTCCAGACGCCTCCTGTGGACCCACTGGGCCCAGTGGAAGGCAGCGCTGCTTAGGATGTGGTTGGAAGTCCAGGCGAGGGAGGCCCAGGAGGCACATGCCGTTGACCTCAGGCAGTGGCCCACGGTGGCCAGCAGAGGGCGCCTCCTAGCACTGACTGACACTCCCGCCCGGAGGGAGCAGGTGAGACAGCCTAGGTATGTGGGGGGGAGGGTGTCCAAAAATGACCTGAGGGCCAGTGGCCTCACGATTAGCTTGCTTCGGCCCTTGGTGGCAAGAGTGGCTGGACACTTATCCAGGGGACCCATTGGCCTTATGGACACCATCCCTACTAAGTTCTAGAATAGCCTCCCAGCTCTGGAAGACTGCCATCTTTGGGTCCATCAGCAAACATTTACTGAGCACCTACTGAGTGCCAGCCCAGCACAGGTCGGCCACAAAGACAAATGCTGTGGCCACAGTCTTTTAGGGAGACAGACCTCTGAACTCATATGTATCCTGGGGCAGCCTAGGGTCAGGTACATGGGGACAGGAGCAACTGCTTGCCAAGTCCCTTTTATTCCTTATTGGAAAAATTAAACATCAGGAAAATCAGGAAGTATAAAGGAAATGTTTCTTTCATAACTCCCTCCACCCAAAGACAACCAGCAGTCCCTCTCTGGACCAGAAGCTGGTAGTTCTGGCTGGCTCAGTCAGCAAAGCACATGACTCTCGATCTCGGGGTTGTAAGTTTGAGCCTCACGTTGGGTGTGAAGAACACTTAAAAAAAAAAAAAGAAAACCTTTAAAGGAAAAAGAAAAAAAGAAGCATTTAGTTCTGACACTTATAAATGGTGACAAGAGCTTAATGGCAAATAGGACTGAAGAGGCCACAGTGAAACCAGGCACAAGAACTGACACCGCACTGCAGTCTAGGGACGTGTCATTGGAGGACACAGAGCCCCAGAGTTACTGGTAGGCTGCATAGTGCTTCTAAAGATAAAGAGGAATCATCCAGAATTCTGTTTCGGAATGCCAGGAAGCATGTAAGAAATTCTAGAAAGGTTCTTAGAAAAAATATTAAATTTTTTTAAGATCCTATTTAGAGAGTGCGCACACGTGTGTGTGAGTGCAAGCAGGGGGAGGGGCAGAAGAAGAGAGAATCTCAAGCAGACTCCACACTGAGCTTGGAGCCCGAAGCAGGGCTGCATCTCATGACCCTGAGATCGTGACCCGAGCCAAAATCAAGAGTCGGATGCTGAACCAATTGAATCACCCAGGGGCCCCTACATTGTTTTTTAAAACAGAAAACAGAATTGAAAGAGCCTAGCTTTGGTTATTTGAAGAATCCATATATTCACACATGGGGGGGGGGGGGGCTATGGCAACAGCAGATTCTGGGGACTCGGTATTTTATTTCTAGATCTGCGTCACAAGATAATTTTATACTTTTGGTCTGTTTACAAGTATTAACATTCCATTCTCATCAGCAAAGGCAGGTGGGGTCCCACATGCTGATGGAGAAACAGAGGAATAGTGAAACCAAAAGTAAATAGCAGGAAGGATAACCTAGGGTGCTTGCCTCCAAGCCCCCCCTTCTACCCCAGGGATGCACACACCCAGGCAGCCCTCGCCGAGCAACACAAGCTGGCATCGGGCCTCCTCATGGCACAGAGGCCCTTCCAGAGCCCCTGGTCTGTAGTGACCAGTTGCTGGGCTTGGGCTCCGGAGTCAAAAGCTCCTGAGACAGGGGGCCCCAGGCGAGTAATCTCACTTGGTCGAGCCTAAGTGGGGACAGGCTGCAGCGGCACAGGTGAGCCCTCACCAGGTGGCGGACGTGATGGGCCCGGCCCTTCTGCTTCCATCCTGGGCCAGGCTGGGTGGGCAGGGGACCAGGCGGTGGTATGTGCTGATGGCCCGCAGGCACCTTCCCCGCCTCCTCTGGGAGCCTCGGGCCACGCAGAAGGCCCTGCTTCTGGTCAGGGGCAGGACAGGAAGGACCCCGCCACGTTGCCTGGGATGCAGGGAGTCCAAGCACATTGGATTCGTTTTCTTCTCTGGCTGTTCCCTCAGACTCACGGCTACGGGACGCTGCCCGGCCCAAGCCAGCGCCACTGCCATGGAGGACAGAAGCAGAGAGAAATGTCCTGGGCTCAGAGTAAGGAGACCTGCCCCTGGGGCCAGGTATCTCACAGGCCTGGGAATCGGCTTCCAGCAACGTACAAAAAGTTTGTAGGTACAGATTCTGTTAATCCCTTCTTGCCAGGCGGCAAAGAGCCCGTCTGCCTTGCCCTCCAGCACCAGCGGCAAGGGTCTGGATGCACGGGCCATTCCCAAGGCCGGCCCCCTCCAAGGCCAGGAGGGGACTGCAGCTCTGAGGCCAGAGCCCTCAAAGGCCGAGGCGAGGCCGCTAAGAGACAGCTGCGGTAAGAGCCGCTGAGTGGGGTGGTCCCTGGGGACCCGCGGCTCTGCCCTTCTTCCCGGTCATAAAGGGGTCCTGATGCTCTTGGCTATCGGGGTGCACGCCAGGGCCTCTCCCCACCAGAAGGAAATACCTGCAGCGTTGGCACCATGAGGCCCTGCTTCACCAGCTCCAGGGCTCCCAGCGGGCCCGGAGCCTAACAGCAGCATGGCGGCAGTGGGTGGAGGCTCAGGGTGCCGGGCGGCTGGCGCGGACGCTGGTGAGTGTGGGACGGCCTCTCCCCTACCTCAGCTGATCTTGCAGCTCACCTTGTCCTCAACCCTAACCCCTAGAAATGAAGTCTCTCAAAGCATATTAGCCTCTGCATGGACCAAGTCTGGAATCTTGGGGTCAGGTGCAAGGATCTACAGGCGCACCTTAGGGGACACTGCCCTGTCACAGCCCCTTCCTCCTGGTGCTGTAGAGCTGTAGGGGAAGACGCTGCAGAGGGGCTGGGGGGCAGCAGGGGCCGGCTGGGCGCCTCTCACCCCCACCCCCACCCCCGCAGCTGAGGCAGTGGCATCTAAAGTGGGCCTGGCGTGTGTGGCGGCGGCGGGCCCTGAGGCTGTGGGTCGCTCAGCGATTACAGCAGCAAGAAGGTGGCTGGGTCCTTTCCCAGGTATGGAGGTGGCTCCCACCCCCCATCAGCTCTTCCGAGCAGGGGCCCATCCATTTTCAGGGGAGGGGCCAGTTCCACAGAGAAAACATAGCTTGGGTCCCGATGTTGCTGGCGATCATGCACTCAGCCCAAGGCTTGGACACAGCATGGCTCCCACTCCCACTCGCCCATGTTGGGTATGGGTCCCTAAGCACCCCCTTCCTTACCCACCCCGCTCTGAGCATAGCTTCCCAGATCACAAGTCAGATCTGTTCTGGCCTGGAGCCGAGCTAGCTGGCTGGTGGGCTGGGGCGGAGGGAAGGGTGTAGCAGGGGGTCTCCTATTCCCTCTGGAGACAGAAGGAACTGGGCACAGGTGTTATTCTAGCACGGACTGCAGACCCAGGAGGGAGCCAAATAACCTTTCCCTCCTCCTCCCTGATTTCAGGCTTTTGAGAAGTGGCGCCAGCACCTGGCAGCCAGGGGCCAGAAGAGAGGCGCCACCAGCAGCCTGATAGCCCCAAGCCAGGTGGGCATTAGGAACCCTGGGAGCAGGCTGGAAGCTGCTTGAGCCCGTGTGAGTGGTGGACTTGAGGTGGAGCAGGGGACCCAGCTGCAGCTGTGACTTGTTTCCTTGGAAAGAACAACAACACTGAGCCCAGCCTCCCTAAGGAAGGGACCACGCCCCAACCATCAGGGGAGTGCAGGCTCACAGCACCAGGCACTCATCCCACTGCCTGGCGACCAAGGGGCCGGCTTCTGAGCTCCGAAGGACAATAAAACATCGTCCTTAGTCCTAGCTGCTTCTCTTACTCAGTGACCCTCTGCCTCTGTCAGCGCCCCCGGGAAGGAAGTGAAGAGGGTCCATCTGTGACTGTGTCTGCCTCTTCTGCCATCAGGCTGCTCCTTGGACACCTACCCCCACCCTCCTCCAGCAGGCAGGGACTGGGGCTAGGACAGGGAATGGCTTCTATGCATCTAGCATTTACTGTCCCTGGGCAGTGGGGCTCCAGGGCTGACTCCTGGGGAGCAGTGCCAGGCAGACAGTTTCGGGAACAGGCTGAGCAGAGAGGAGGAAGCAGCTGGCAGTAAGGGGTTTCATCCAAAAAAATAAGCCAGAAAGAAATAAGTCCTGCTCAGTTGAGCCTTATCTTTGCCCTTGACAGTGACAAGCAGGGTATCCCTCCATGGCCAGGGGGGAAACGGGCAGGCCAGGGGCTCCACCAAGTATAAGTGTTCAGATGTCTTTAACCTCCACCAGGCACTCTGCTCCTTGAACCACCAGAAGACAGAGTTCTTCCGAAAAGCAGCACAGTAGGAAAGTGAAAACCCAGCTGGCTCTCGGGCAGACAGGGGGCAAGGAATGCTGCTCTTAGAGGCTTCAGGCCAAGGCCTGTCTGGAGGCCTGGCGGGCGGCCCACCAAGCAGGGGGGTGGGGCAGGGGTCTGCGCCTCCAGCCACAAGTGGACATGCCAGCGACTTCCACCTCCGCTGGGCCTGTCTCTTCGGCAGTGCCACAAGTGCCTGCCACCAGGTTCACTTTGCGGTCCCCGCAACTCCCAAGTGCAAGGTCCCCGGCAGCCCCGGCCGGCTCCCAGGGGCCGCCCTGGTTCAAGGGCTTGGTCGGCAACAACCCCCCTCCCTCCCGCTTCCTTCTCAGGGAGGATGTTGTTCTGCCCACTGTGGTCCTCTGCAGGACAGAAGTGCTCCTCATAGAGAACACAGACTCTAGGGCGAGCACGGAACACCAGGCTGCCCCGTGGGGCTGACTCTGGTCCGGCCAGAGCGCGGAAGCCTCACGCCAGTCTAGCTGCCGTCATCATGTGAGGAGTGGAGGTCAGGGCTTGGGAGAAATGATGAAGAGAGGTCCCCAGGAAAACCAGGCCTGGGGAGGAGGAAGGCAGGACAGCAGTGGCCTCAAGCCAAGGCCATGAGGGTACAGGATCACAGAGCCTCTGTGTCTCGCTCTGGCGCGGGCCTGTTGAGAAGTTCGAATGTGTCTTCCACCACCTGCCACAGGCAGTTGTCCCGTGGAAACTCATTGTCCACCAGGTTGACCAGGAAGTAGTTGTCGTGGATGTACTGGATGATCGTGCGGGACGGGGACTCCTCCTCATACAGCTTGCCCCACTGCTCGATCCACAGGGCGAACGCTTCATCCTGCAGCCACACGCGTGGGCACACACAGGCAGGCAAGGTGAACAGAGAGCTGCCCCTGCGTCAGGCTCCGAGCTCCATGCCCCAAGGGCCTCTAAGCAGCTCCACAGGACATTTCCAGGAATAGAACAAGGCCCAAGGCCAGAGTCACCTCCCATCCCCCAGCCCAGAAACCAACACTGAAGTCAGGAAGCAGCCAGGAAGGCGGAGCCCACCGCCCTGGGGGCGTGGCCCCAGTGACTCGGCCACTAAGGTCTGCCCGCGTGCGGGGCACACCCACTGCCGGCCCCCTTACCTTCCAGAACATGAAGCTGACAGGATCTACCACCGTAGGCTGGACGATCTCTCGCCCAGGGAAGATGCCCCAAGTGACAGCATTGGGCTGCAGCTCAGGGGCATTGGTGATGTTTTCACCCTGAGGACAGATGGGGGCGGGGCTGGGCTCTTCCTTCCCCCTCCCCCGCACGGAGCTCCACACCCGGGCCACATCACATTCCCCGCGGCTCCTGCCCGGGCTGCCTCTGCAGGTCTGTGGATCTCTCTGTGGATCCCTCGCTGTGTGTCTTAACAGGCTGGGCGCCTCCCTGCTATTGGGGCTGACACAAGGCTCTCTCTGATTCTAGTCTTTCCTGGTCGTATCATCCACAGCCCTGTCCACCGCGACCTGCCTATGACAAAACATGGAGCCAAGCCGTCGCTGCTGGGGAAGGCTCCCTCTCACCTCAGGGGAAGACCCAAACTCCTAGGAGGAGAGTCAATACTTTTAGCCTTACCCTGAACCCACTCTGCAGGGTCCCCATAGGCCGGCACACAATGCCTTTGCACACCCTCTGCCCTTTCCCTGTGACACTGGCCCCTTGTCCTCAAAGATTCCAACCACCAGCGGACCCCCCCAAGCCTGCCCTGGCCTCCCAGAATAGACGTCCCTCCTCTGGGTCCCCAGCATCCCATACTGAACCTTACTGTTAAAAGTGCAACCGGATTTGTAACTACCCACAGACCTGGCCCCCTCCTTAGACCGGGGGCCCTCTGAGCTGACTGCAGGGGTCTGGCTCTGGGCATACATTCCCACCATGCCTGACCAGCGCTCGCCAGGGGAGGAGGAAACACGGTGCCCTTGGTCCCTGGACTCCGGGCCCGCTGAGCGTGGGCTAACGCAAGGGAGCTGACCTACCTTGACGTCCACGATGTGGTAATTAACCCGAAGCTCGTACTTCTTCAGCACCTGCAGAAGCGCCCCCACTGTGTCTCGGGAAGTGAAGAACTCCAAGTAGGCCTGTGGGCGGGCGGGGGGGGGGGGACACGACACACAGGCACAGGCATATCAAACCCAGTCCTCACACGCCCCTGCTCTGTGCGCACTGAAGGCAAAGAGCAGAGCTGGGACTCAACACCCAGTGCTTTCAAACTCCAGAGCCCATGGGCTACAGCTCTAGAATGTTGTTTTAACTCCAGCAGCCCTAGGAAAAAGGTGTCAACTTGGGATACCAGTAACAGTTCCATTGAGTGAATGCTTCCTACGTTCTTCCCACGTGCAAAGCATTTCATGTGCTTTGTCATGTTTCGGCCCCAGAACGTGATGGGCTCTTTCTGCATTTTACGGAAGAGACAGCTAATGCTCATGGCAGTCAAGTGACCTGCATCCCCAGGTCTGACTAAAAATGTGAGCTCCTGTTCATGCCGATCCTCTGGCCCTCAGAGTAAAGAGACCCCAGGGAGGGAGGGAGGGAGGGAGGCTTCTCTGTCCCCATCTCTAGGGAACCCCTGGGGGCCGGCTGAGGTGGGACAGCCTTGTATGTTCCTGCCGCACCTTCTGGAAGACATAGCCCCCGCTGGGGCCCCAGCCCACGACGGGGTCAGAGGATGGCTTCCCGTTGATGTTGGGCTGGGAGTTGATGGTGAGGATGCCCTGCCGGTTCACTCGCAGCAGCTCCTCCTTCATCAGGCTGGTCTCAGCAGCCAAGGGCTCGTCATTCCAAGGGAGGCAAGTCACCTGGGGGAGAAGGCGAGCCACGCTGGGACAGCAATCACACCTGGCACCCTGGGTACCCTCCCTCTCGCAGGCTCCGCCTGTGCATCCGTCAGCTCTTTTAGGCGCCCCAGGTGGGGACTTCCCAACTCACCCTCCCCTTTGCTGAGATGCCCCATTCTGACAGAGACAGGACGCTGGAGTGAGGAGGGGCGGTGTGACTCACAGCCCCAAGGTCTGGCCCACAGGGAGAAAAGGGCGGGGGATATAACCAGGGACCCCACCCCAACATTACTCACCTTGTAGCCATGTTGGTTGGGCTCTCCCGAGAGGTAGTGTGCAAAGACTTCAAAGACACTTTCTTCACTGGTCAGCTCCTCCCCCCACATCTTCAGCAGCTCTTCCCTTGGGGACTTACTCTTCAGGTAGAAGAGGTAGTAGTCCTTCAGCTCCCCAAAGGCTGGAGAGGAGGAATTGCCCCTGGCAGAGAAAGTGCCCAGAGGGCAAGGCATACTCTTGATCTGGGGCTCCTGACAGAGGGACAGTTGCACCCACCCACCCAAGGGGCATTCCTGTGAATCCTGTTCCATGCCACTCCCGAAAAAGCATGCCAATAAGCAGGCAAACTCCCTCTGCCTCCCTTCCAAGAAACAGGATGCACTTGCAATGGGCTGCCTGCAGGTGCTTACCAGCGGCCGTTGGGGAACTCATCCCACTCCTGCGTGCGGTAGATGTAACTCTTTGGTCTGGAAGCCCAGAAGATGGGACGTACATCTTCCTCCCGGCGCTTGGGGTGGGCACTGACAGCCCAGGGCAGGGGACGTCTGGGTGAGAATGGAGACAGGATGAGTAAGGGATTGGCTACAAGAAGCAGGAAGGGCAGTGATAGGAGGGTGGGGACACCACTCAGCCTGAGTTCTCTGATCTATGTGTGGAGTTCCCACTGAGACAGAACCCTAAGCCTACAGCTAGCCATGGCAGACATCCCTCTGTACTGCCGTGGTAGCCAGCACTGCTAGAGCATGCTCATTCTGTGACCTATCTCTGACTTCTCTGCCCATCTGACTTTTTCCTCTGTGCTTCCCTGGTCCCGATTCGGGACCAGTAGCTTCACCTGGGATCCTCAATCCACATGCCCAGACGCTTCAGCACCTCTGTGGTGGCCATCTCGCGGTTGAGGGTATAGAAATGGAGGCCTGGCACCAAGCCACTGGTCAGAAGCTCCTGGCACAGGCTCACGGCCTGCTCAATGCCATAGTTTCGGATGGCAGCATCATTGTCTTTGATTGGCTCGATCACATCCTTGATCTGCTGCGGTACCTCCAATTTGGACAGTTTCACGAGCTGGCGAAGGGAATGGTAGCCCTGTACAAGACACAAGGGGCTGTGGGGTGCCATCTCCCAGCCCGTCTCTCCCCTGAATACTTTCCTCCCTTTCCGCCTCCACCAGGCCTGTACTGTGACAGAGTGACTCAGGAAAGTCAGTCTAGATTGTAGGAGTACCCCCACCATGTCCTGTTTCTTTCGCTCAGTACAGCAGCTGCCTATAGCACTCCTGCCCTCGGGCTGAGCTAGCCCTTCCGTCCCTAGGTATATTTATTGACAACCTGGTGGGCATCAAGGCCAGGGGCTGCTAAGCGGCACTGATCCAGAGCACCACTGTAAAATTTAATAAGTAATAAGTAAGTTCTCAGGTCTCACCTCAGAGCTATTAAATCAGAACCTCCAGACTGGGAATCTAGAAATCTACCCTTCAAAGAAGTTTTACAAATGATTTTGATGCCAGTCAAGTTTGGGAGACATTGATTTTTACCAAGATTTATAATAAGGGTTATAATCCCTTTTAGTGACACTTGCCAGCAAGCCCCTCCAACAGACACTGCTGCTGTTTGGGGAGCAGGGATTGGATCAGAGGTGACCGAAGTGGGGTGGCATGCTGCACCCCACAGCTGGAGCATCTGTCCAAAGGGAAATCTACTGAGCATCAGGGACTGGCATTTCACCCCAGGGCCCTGGCCTGTGCTGGGAGGGGCGTGAAGCGAGTCCATGGCCCTCCCGGGACCCTCACCTGAATAGGGAAGATTCCGGGGAGGATGGGGCAGGTAATGCCTATCTCGCTGCAAGCCTTAACAAAGTGGAAGAATGTGTCAGCCTCAAAGAAAAGCTGGGTGATGATGAAGTCGGCTCCTGCAGAAACCTTCTCCTTCAAGTACTTCAGATCGGCCTGAAGGCTCCCTGCGTCAGGGTGGCCTTTGGGATAACCTGCCGGCAGGGACGACAGTAGGGACAGGCTGGCTCCCACATGCTCAAGGTGAGCGAGGAAGAGTCCAGAAAGCTGGGAGCAGAGAGCTCTCTGCCTTGGAGGTTCTGGGCTTGTCCCCTGCAATACCAAAGCACAGACGGGCCGAGACCGTGAGAGGCTGCGCTTCTCACTCTGGACATGACCCTCAGTAAGAGGTGGCCTAGAGCCACCCGCCCAAGAGTTGGGGGGGATGGCACCACACTCCCCATGCTGTCCTGCCTCACGTGGCAAGCGGCCAGACAAATCCAGCCGGCACACTAGGGCCACAGAAAAGAGAAAATATTGCCTTCAGCACGAGTCTGACGCACTGGCTGGAGTCTGGGCACTGGATTCAAAACCGTGCTTTTAATTTAACCTGAAAACTACTCAGGGGTCCCAGACAGCGACTGTTAGAAACCACATTCCCCAAGGAAGAACTGAGGATGGTGGGGATGTTTCACCTGAAGGAGAGAACTCAGAGGAGCCTCCAGAACTCCTTCCAAAAGCCCAAAGGTCTGTCACAGGGGAAAAGGGGTTCACCTTTGTCAAGTTCCTTATTAGTCCTAGTCAGGGTTGCTTCTGAGGACAGAGCCAGGATCGGTCCCAGAGAGCTGCCTAACACTGGAACGAGTAGCCCCGCCAAGTAACAAGCTCCTGGAGCCTGCATGCCAGGCAGGCCGAGGCTAGGATTCTGGAACTGCCCGGGAGGAGAGAACACGTGTCACCTGGGCTCCTTACTAGCTCCATGAACCCTGTATCTGCTTCCTTTCCTGAGCAACTGAACTCACAAGCAGCGTGTTTGGTGTTTGCAAAGGACGACTGTCGGCCTACAGGAACTGCAGGGGCCCTCTGGCTTCCTGAGCCTAAGCCTGGGGCAGGACCCTGTGCGGGGCTGCTGGGGAGCCAAGCTGCTTTGCTGTGATAAGGCCCTTCTGTTCTGCAAAAACCCCAAGTCATCAAAAATGAATATAAAAACTGTCTCAGGAGGCAAAGGCATGGGAGGGCTCAGCCGGTCTCCGTGCACGACCACCTACTGCCTACTGCACATATGCGCATTCCCCATTTTACTGACCAGATGGTGGCCCACGTAAGCAGAGAACACGTGACCAGGTGGAATGTTCCTAATTCCTCATCAGGGCCTCCCAGACTCACCTAAATGCCCCCACTGACTGGGAAGAGTGATGTACACACGGGGACCTGAGACTAAGTTCAAAGCCACTGGCAACAACTAACTTCCTTGAGGCTACATGGATTAGTTTCTTAAATTCACATCCCTTTAATATGCTACTTCAGAATGCAGCCATGCTGGTTTTAATATAAAAATGATAGGATTTTCCCCAAAAAATTTTCAAGAAAAAAACGGTCATGCCGAGATGATGTGTCAAGTTAATCCCTGGATTTCCTGCGTCCCTTACGCGTGCTGCTCACCATACCCCAGCCCCGGCTCAAGGAGCCGGGGCCCAACCCCAGCGAGTGGGACGAAGAGGGAAGGCCACCCCATCCATCTTGCGCAGGTGAACCTCGCCTCTTGAGCCCCTGGAACCGGCACTGTGTTGATCCAGTGCTCTCTACTGAAAATCTGGAACTGACTCTGAGACCCATCAGTCTGTCAGGACTACTGGCTGGAAGTGACGCGTGCGCAGGAGCAGGAGGCGGGTCAAGTGCATGCAGAAGCGTACGTATCCAGGCTCCCGGAAGCGTGGAGCACCTGTGCAGCGGGAGGCAGGAATGGGGGCCTCTGGGGCTCCAGACAGGAGGAGGGAGGGCGCCTGCGTGGCGCAGAGGGTTAAGCCTCTGCCTTCGGCTCAGGTCATGATCTCAGGGTCCTGGGATCGAGGCCCACATCGAGCTCTCTGCTCTCAGCAGGGAGCCTGCATCCTCCTCTCTCTGCCTGCCTCTCTGCCTCCTTGTGATCTCTCTCTCTGTCAAATAAATAAATAAAATCTTAAAAAAAAAAAAAAAGAATGAGGGAGGCCTTAGTTTCTCACTGCTTCCTGGTCCAAAGCTCTGTGAGGTCACGTACCATTTTCTGACAAGGGTTCTAAAATTCCCCAATCCCGCCCCCTGCCCCGTCTTAACAATCCCTTTTTTGTTTAAAGAAGAATAGGGCTGGGAAGCAGGCTAAGAGCACAAAAAGGCAGAGGGATAAAAACTTAAGGGCCGGCAGGCTGACAGGTGGCGCATGGCAGAATGAGAGCGAGGACAGTGTCTGAGCCCCCTCCCCCCGCACAGGCACAGGGTCACTGGTTCCCGAACTGAACGCTGGCGGGCCTTCGGTGCCTCCCTGGGCATGTCACGCCTTCCCTTCCCTATCCCCCCGCATTGGGAAGACCCAGCCGCTCACCTGCCACACAGATGTCAAAGTAGTCCCCGAACTCGCTTCGGATGTGTCTCACCAAGTCAGCGGCATAGCTGAAGCCTCCCTCCTCCTCTTCCCACTGGTCACCCACGGGGTCTGCAAGGGGGGCAGAGGCCATGGGCACTGGGTCTCACCCACGCTCCAGTTGGCCGTTTTGTTCCTCCTCCCTACCACACACCCGGGGCCATGGAAGCTTTGATCTTCCCCAAAGATGTGTCTCCTCCTCCAGGCTTGGCACCTGGCAAGTGGCGGCCGGGAAGACAGTGGCCACCCTGTCAAGCACTCACCGAGCACCGACTCCGCGGGCAATGCGTTGGCAGCACTAAGCCGGGCACAGCTGTGGCTCAGCAGTTAGTCTGGAGCATCTGAGACCCCCTCCCTCCCCAAATCTGGGTGCTCAGGCACCCTCCCCCAGCCTCACTGCTCACTATCTCACCCTCTTGGAGCTCTTGCCTCCTGGGAGGATTTCCTACTGAAAAGCGAAGTCCTTATGAGGAGCACGAGGCCACAAAATACCCGTACCCCCACCACATCCCTCTTCCCACACTCGGGTGCATGATGACAACAGGTGCCGGAGGCCGGAGTAGCTGTCTCCCCCCCAGGATCACTGCCAGAACCCCACTCTCTGACTGGGCCCAGAGCCGGGCACGGCCAGCGATCGACGGAGCTGTGTGTGGCCAGGGCACAGGGCCACCAGGTGAGGCTGAGCTCCGATGCTGAGGTCAAGAGGACAAGAATCAAGAAGTGGCTCCATCTATGCGGCACCAACCCTGCTCACTACCCACAAGGCCTATTGACGCTACGGGCTGGGAGGGGATGCTGAGCGTGCTCGGCGGGGGGACACAGAGAAAAGCTGAGGGCTATTCCAGGGACAGAAAGGCCTTCGAGGAAGCAAGATCCCAGTGCGTAGGGGGCTGACTCCACACCTCCCCGCAGTGCCAAGATGTTCTTCAGGCCCAGCCGCTTGGCCTTCTGCAGGTAGCCTGTGATCTGTTCCGGGCTTTGACAGCAGCAGGTCATGTGCAGGATGGTCTCCAGGCCACAGTAATTCACGGCGGTGCTGGCAATCATCATGGAGGAGGTCTCCTTGTCTGAGCCAGGGTCCCCTGCTGGGTGCCAGGTCACATCTACGAAGAGGGGTCCACCTGCCCCCATCCGATCAAACCTGTAGGTAATTTCTTTCTGAAGAGGGGCTCCTGAGAGCACACAGCCCTTCACCACCGTCCCACGGGTTCTGGGACATAGGGAGACATCACAGGCAGGTTGTAATCAGGCAACCTACATTCCTATCCGGGCTCTGCTACTTAGTAGCTGTGTGATCTTGGGAAAATTACTTAATCTGACTGAGCCTCAGTTTCCTCATTTCAAAAATGTGCCAGAGAATGGTACCTACTTCCTAATAACTATGAAAACATCACGCTAGACTGCTCCACGGCCCCTGGGACAGTGCTTGCCACAGACGGAACACTCAGTCAGTGTGGACTCCTGTTACCATGATGATTTTTTTTAAGGATTTTACTGAGAGAAAGATAATGAAAGGGGCAGGAAGCAGACTCCCTGATGAGCATGACCTGAGATCAGAGCCTGGGCCGATGTCAGATGCTTAATGGACTGAGCCCCCCCGATGATGATTATTATTGTAGAGATAACTGATAACAACAACACAGCTCTTTTGTGAGAAGGCAGCCATGCAGCCTTTTTAAAGGGCTTGTACATGTATTATGTAGGGTGAGTTAAGACATTTCGATGCTCAAAGGTACAAGGAACTCTCAGAGTGCCAAGCAGAGGCTTACTCTAGGGAGAGGAAAAAAGAGGGCCAGGAGACACAAGTTTCTTTCATGCTCCACCCCCCACCCCGTGATGCAGCAGCCAGAAGGCTTCCAAAACACAGCGACAGTTCCTAAACAAGACTCAAGAGCCAGAGATGTGCACAAGCGCCTGTCTGAACAGCTATAACATGGTATTTAAACACCCTTGTGCTGGGGCACCTGGGTGGTTCAGTGGGTTGGGTGTCTGCCTTCGGCTCAGGTCATGATCTCAGGGTCCTGCAATTAAGCCCTGTATCAGGCTCCCTGCTCAGTGGGGAGCCTGCTTCTTCCTCTCCCTCTGCTGTTCCCCTTGCTTGTGCACTCGCTCTCTTTCTCTGTCAAATAAATCTTCAAAAAAAATAAAGTCTTGTGCCTGTAAACTTCAAAACTTTCAGAACGACACATGAAAGATGCAAGTGGTAAAATGCATAAACTTTTAAAAAAAAGGAACAATTCATAAGGCGCTAACGTAATTCATTTGGCATTTCTAGATTCTGAAAGGCATTTAAGTCGAATTCCTAACTCACTGAAAACGTTCTCCAAGCCGTTGCTTTATGACTTTCTAAACTATTCATGCGCCAGCCCCAAGTTCCACCAGGAATGAAGTCTGAGAGAATCAACATTTTTAACCCGTTGAAGAATGTGTCTAAAAATTCCAGATGCAGGGCGCCTGGGTGACTCAGTCAGTGAAGCGTCCGCCTCTGGCTCAGGTCATGATCCTGGGGTCCTGCGATGGAGCCCCACATAAAGTCTGCCTCTCCCCCTTCCTGCCTCCCTGTCCCTTTCCCTGCCTCCTGCTCACACACACTCTCTCTCTCAAATAAATAAAATCTTTAAAAGAAAAATCCCAGATGCTTGTAGGGACTTCGGCTGACAGCTGAGAAGCTGCAGCTCCAGTAGTCTAACCTGCTCTTTTCCACGCACCCTGGCTGCCTTTTCCTGCCGGCTCAGAGAGTGGCCCTGTAGCAGGGCTGTGGCTTTACCTCCCCCAGGAGCCCCCTCATTCTTTTTTTTTTTTTTTAAGATTTTATTTATTTGACAGACAGAAACACAGCCAGAGAGGGAACACAAGCAGGGGGAATGAGAGAGGGAGAAGCAGGTCTCCTGCTGAGCAGGGAGCCCGATGTGGGACTCGATCCCAGGTCTCCGGGATCATGACCTGAGCCAAAGGCAGTCGCTTAACCAACTGAGCCACCCAGGCGCCCCGAGCCCCCTCATTCTGACCCCACTGCCCAACTACATCAACCCACCTTGAGATGAGATTGACAGCTCCCTCAGCCGTCCGAGGAGGGAAGAATTCTAGGGAGAACCACTTGTCACCAGATTCCATCCTCCGCCTCATCTTCTCCCTGAGTCTGTCGTGGCGCTCAGGGTCCAGCCCGGGCGTGGAACATCTCGAACTCTCCTTAGAGCTCTCGCTGCCGCTGCTGCTGCCCTCCGAGCGGGGAGGGGCGCCGCCATCCCCCCTGGGTTCGTTCACCATGGCCGCGGTCCTGCTGCACAGAGTGGGGGCAGGAGCGTCAGAGGGCAGGCAGCCAAGTCCCAGAGTGGCAGGGTCAAGTGAGATGCGGCATTTCCAGCAGGAAGAAGGCCAGGGAGGGTAAGGGTGACAATGCCTCAACCCAGAGGCTCCACATACCACAGCTGTGACCGTCTCTGCTGCCTCACTCAAAGCTCTGCCCTCCACAGCCGCGTGGCTCCGGATAAACCAGCCCCCACCCGGCACAGAAACATGCTCCTTCAGCCCAGGGATCCTTGGTGACAGCTACCTGATGGAGGGTGGCACTGAGAACCTCACCCTGCCAGCCTCCAAAGCCCACAGTCGTAGGGAGGGGCCGCGGGGTCTGGCTGGGAGAACCTTGGGTGTTGTATGGTCCATGTCCGCCAGCTGGGACCCTGAGTGGGTGGGGAAGAAACAAGAGGAAACTTCCCCAGCGAGTGTGTTCCTCTGGGCGGAGGGAGCTGTGACAGGGGAAGAGCCCAGAGCCAGTCTAGCTGGGGCCCTACGCAAGGGGGCGGGGGCAAGGCTTTCCGGCAGGAGGGAGGGCTGAGGCTCCAGTTGCAGAAGCGGGATGGAAGGAGGGGGGTGTTGACTGGAGACTGCAGGGGCTGGTAGACAGGAGGCCAACAGACGTTCAGGGTCACTGGATTACTCTCTAAAGAAGGCAGAGCCTGGGAACATCTCCTGTTACTTGGAACAGTGTGTCTGCACACAAGATGGAAGGAGTGTGGGCAGGACAAAGCAATCAGATTTCTCCTGGGTTCACGCTATTCCAAGAAAGACCATGTCATGGGTTAGACCTTGACGTTGGCTGGGTTCCACAAGTAACCAGACCCAAATTCAATTAAGGGCATGAATTTGTGTCCTATTCAAAACAAAAGCTGTCCCATCTGTGCCTGCCTTCCAGGCTGTTCTCCTTACACACACCACCCAAGTCAGTTAATTACAGCGACTGCACGATCACCACACACGAAGCCCTAAGCCATGGCACCCATAGGCAGGCCAGTAGAGCGCACGGCGTCACTGGCCAGTTTAGCAGGGAAATACTTAAAAAGAAGACAAAACACAACTCTTGAACAGCAACGGGCAGACACACATTTTTTAGTCGTGAAAATTCAATGTGTCGTGACATGAGGCATCAGAGGAACAACCAGGACAAATGAATTCCTTTCAGGGAACAGCCACTGCTAAGTCCAGGTTCTTAACGCCTGAGAAATTGATGAACTCCACTGCTCTTTCCCCCAAAACACACACAAGTACATGAAACACAAGTTTGTATGCCTACAGTCAAGGAGTCAAGACCAGAGTAAAAACACTTATACCAATGATTTTTCTTCCTAGGGATGCCCATTTTGGTCCTGACCTAAAACTCCAGCTTCTCAGTAGGGACAGCCATTGGGAGCAAGGAAAGGAAGAAAATCAAGATCTGCTGGCTGGCCTTTCTCCGGAAGAGAGTGGCTCATTAACTGTCTGCTGGAACAAAATCAAGAGAGGGGGAAGAAGTACAACTGCCTGCTCTTTCATTTACTTAATAAAGACTTATTGCATTCCTAGTAAGTGCCAGGCACCTGCCTTCTTCATCCTCCTTCCTCCATCGCTTCTTACCCATTGTAAGCTGGACTCCCACAACACCATAGGGCTGGGATCATGGATGCACAGTTTTGTCTCCTCTCCAACCCCTCAAGTTGCCCTGAGACCAGGACCCAGTATGCTGCCTGGGGCATCCCCCATGCCCGGCACACAGTCATCACAGCCAGCACTCAGTGATCGCCAACTGGTCAAGCGCGGTCGGTCTGTTCTCAAAATAACCCTCTGCCGTTTACTGGCAACTTGCTTAACCTGTGCAGAGAGCACCGTGCAGTGCGCGAACACGAAACCCACCCCTTCCAGAAGGGCCAGGATGGACACCTGGGCGCAGCCCGAAGCAGTGCACGGCCGGAGACTGCAGTGCCAGCGGCCTACAGGTGCTCAGCTGGAAGCAGGTTTAAAAGGCGGGAAGCCGCCCCTGGCACCCGGCTGGTAGACCACGAATGGAGTCATCCGGTCACTGGGTCAAGGTGGGGGCGGGGACGCCGGCCCAGACCCAGTCCCAGGTGGCTGAGTCACCACCCCCGTCTCAGGGCCGCCTCCCCCCCGGGGTCCTCTCCATCCAAGCTGGGGACTGAAAGTGAGTTTTCCTTTCATGGTTGAAGTCCCTGGGGTCGCAGCCATTGGAGGTTACACCAGCCCCCGAGCCGAGGGCTCGCGCAGAGCGGCAGAAGCCCAGCACCTCGAGGGGCGGGCCGCCCACCCTCGCTCCCCGCCTCCGGGTGGGTGGTCCCCACTTCCCGGATATCCCTCCCTAGCAACTCCACGCCTCGCCTCCACTCACCCTGCCGTCGCGGGTGACTCAGAGCGCGCGCCCGCAGCAGAGGCTTGACCAGCGTGTGGGCGCGTGAGGGGGGCGGGGCGCGCGGGAGCGGGGCGCGGCGCAGGTGTCAGGTTGCTGAGGGAGGCGGGACCAGAGGGCGGAAACCATCCGTGCCAGCGACCGGAAGCTCCGTCCCCAACATGGCCGCGCCCAGAGGTCTCGTTGGAAGCGGTCCGTCCTCCATCATGTGACGCGAGCCCTCGCCCCACCCGTCTGCAGCCACTCCTGGTCTCCGTCCCAGGCTCGAGAGGGCCACGTGACACTGTCGAGGCCAGTCACGTGAGGCACGGATTCTGGGTGGGCGGAGGGTTCCAGAGCGGCAGTAAAGGAGGGAGATGGCGGGGTGCAGGGGCTCCTTGTGCTGCTGCTGCAGGTGGTGCTGCTGCTGCGGTGAGCGTGAGACCCGCACCCCGGAGGAGCTGGTAAGGAGCGGGCGGAGCCCAGCTGGGCAGGGGGCGGTTGCCAAGGGACGGCGAGAGGCGTTGCCGGGGGGTGGGGCCGAGCTAGGGCCTCAGGTGGCGGCGGGTGGGGCCCCGGGCGCCGCATCCTCGGCTCTGGAAGCATCAGCTTCGCTTCCCGTGCCCAAGTCTGGGATCTTTTCTCATAACCCATCCCAGGATTCTGAGGGACAATCAAGGCCCGCTGCAGTTAATCCCATCCATGTTTTCTTTTATTTCCATGCGAAAGGAGTTTTGAATGAAACGAGCGTTTTAAGAATGAGCCCCTTCAGTGGGCTTGGTGCTTATCAAGCAGCTGGCTTAGTTTCTCCGGCCCTTTCTGACTGTATCCCTCACCTTTTCTGGGTCATTGGTAATCCAGCTTCCCTCTGCAAAGCACCCTGGGAAAACCTGAGTTGCTGTGTCCCAGAGTTGACAGGTCCCGCCTGTTTTCAGATTCAGTACATTGTCCGATGGAACCTGAATTTTTTTCTCCTTCATCTGTCATGGGAGATCTTTGAGGTGTCCTGAAGACAAGAGTGGTTATTTGGTGATCGTATCAGTAGAAAGGAAGAGCTCAGCTGGATGCCTATAGCCACCCACATCACCCCCATCCCAAAAGTGGTGTTTTGTTTTTTTGTTTTTTGAGATCTTGTTTCCATTTGATAATAGTTACAGATGATTCGGAAACTAGCAACGAATTTCAATAAATACTTCTCTCTCTCTACTTTTAGCCATTTGAGTATCTAACCATTTAACCATTCCGTGGATCTATTTTCTAGACCATCCTTGGAGAAACACAGGAGGAGGATGATGAGATCCTTCCAAGGAAAGACTATGAGGTGAGAATCTTAGTTGCTGCTTGGGATAACAAGAGCAGTGAATGAGCTGGTCACTTCAGACAGAAGTGTTAGGATTCTGAGGAGAGATGCTCTTTGACCGTCTTTCCCAGAGAGTGAATGGGTAAGAGGTAATTTTCTTCTCTGAAAGGGGCTGTTTAACAATCATGACCCCAAAACAGGGTCTGATATGTCTCTGTGCATTCATAGATCTAGGGCACCTTAATGTAGATAGAGCATGTTTGCCATTAAACTATTTGCTTTTACAATTAGAGACTGAGAGTGAAAGCAACTGATGGTGTGTGCTCATAACATGTGTGGGACAGGAGACATTCCTTCTCTTCTTAGAGAACTTTTCAAGATGATTGTTTTCCTCCCCAAACAGCTTCTCTCTGAGGTGTTCTTGATTGTAGTTCTGGTTCAAGTATGGGATTCTAAGAGTGCGAGTGTGTTTAGTAAGGCCAGTTCTGCTTGAGTAAAACCAAAGAAGTGTGCTTTTTTATCATTTAGTCAGTTTCTGATGGTGTTTTTGTGATTTTTTGAAATAACAAAAACAGGCCATGGTTCTTTTTTTTTTTTAAAGATTTTATTTATTTGACAGAGAGAAACACAGCTAGAGAGGGAACACAAGCAGGGGGAGTGAGAGAGGGAAAAGCAGGCTTCCGCCGAGTAGGGAACCCGATGTGGGGCTCGATCCCGGGACTCTGGGATCATGACCTGAGCTGACGACTGAGCCACCCAGGCGCCCCAAGGCCATGGTTCTGACAGAGAATTCTTAAGCTGTTTACAAAAAGGAGATAGAGAAAAACCCATAACCCCATTAAAAGATAACTATGAACCTTACTGAATACCCCTTTCCGTGCTTACAGTCCTTCTTTTTTGAAATAGCGGGAGTGAGATTCTGCTATATATACTACTTTAACATGTTTTTTTCCTCAACTTGAAAGCAGTCTTTGTATTGCTGATACATTTCTACAATATATTTTTAAATTGAGGAACCCTCTTTTATTCCACAGTTTATTTAATCTGATTTTTCTATATGGTGAACTAGTCCTGACTGTTTTTCTTCTTCATCCCTAATTGCTTCTTTGAGCAATTCTAAGAAGTGTGATCAATTTTGTATGTTTAATGCTTTTTTGAAAATGTCATGTAGGGGCGCCTGGGTGGCTCAGTTGGTTAAGCAACTGCCTTCGGCTCAGGTCATGATCCCGGAGACCTGGGATCGAGCCCCGCATCGGGCTCTCTGCTCTGTGGGAAGCCTCTTTCTCCCTCTCTCACTTCCCTTGCTTGTGTTCCCTCTCTTGCTGTGTTTCTCTCTGTCAAATAAATAAGTAAAATGTTTAAAAAAGAAAAGAAAAGAAAAGAAAATGTCATGTAGAGGGGCACCTGGATGGCTCAGTCAAACTTGGGTCATGATCCCAGGGTGCTGGGACTGAGCCCCATATGGGGCTCCTTGTCAGCAGGGATCCTGCTTCTTCCTCTCCCATTCCCCCCGCTCATGCCCATGCTGTGTCTCTCTCAAATAAATAAATTAAGCCTTTAAAAAAGAAGTCACGTAAACTTTAAAAATTCAGTATCTTAGGGCAATAACATAGACTAATTTTCTTTTTTAATCTTTTATCTTTTGCTGTAGAATTTAGTGGAACTATTAGAATTTATTAGCATAATGTAGAATTTTTTTAAAAACTTTCATTAAAAAGAGAATTTCAAACATAAAGAAGAATGCACAGAATAGTATATTGAAATCCCCCGTACTCATCAGTGTCAGCAGTCATTCAGCTTACACCCAGCCTTGTTTCATGTGGCTCCTATCCCCTTCCCATATTATTTTGAAGAAAATTCTACACATCATATCATTTCACCCGTAAATAATTCAGCGTGCATCTCTTGAGGACGAGGATTTTTTTTAGCAGAACACAATACCCTTTTCATACTGAAGAAATTAACAATAATGCCTTGATATTAAATATCCAGTGTTCAGATTTTCCAGTTGTCTTATAAATGTTACATAATTTTTCAATGTCCTATGATTTTTCAATGATTAGGTATTATTTATTAATTATTACTGTTTGAATCCCATTCCCAATAAGGTCCCCACATTGCATTTGTTTCTTATCTTTTGAATTTTCCTAAAACTTTTTTTTTTTTTAAGTAATCTCTGCCTCCAACATTGGTCTCAAACTCACAATCCCAGCGCCCCTCTGAACCCAGCAATGTCACCCTGACTGTGTTACGGTGACTGGAACTTTCTGGCAACATTCATCTACGCCCTGGGGCTCACCATGGCTTCTCTGCTCCATTGATTCTGCTGATCCCAAGGCTCCACTGCTCCTTTTACTGAGTATCTGAATAAATTGCACTCGTGTTTATAATGCATTTACTTTCATCTGATATGCATGTTTTTGTGGATTAATGTTTCATGTGAGTCATTAATATTTCTCAATGAACTATCATCAAGTATGAGCTTCTTCAGAACATTTGCTTTGTATGAGAGCAAATTTAGCTAGACACATACTCCAAAAAGTCTGCTCAGATTTTATTAGGGATCAATTAGAAAACTTTTCTGATGAAAATCTTTCTCAAATGTGCTCTTTCTCCTTCCTGCCTTACTAAGAGTTCACTGCACCTACTTGACTG
Organism: Spilogale gracilis; assembly: GCA_004023965.1. NCBI lineage: Eukaryota > Metazoa > Chordata > Mammalia > Carnivora > Mephitidae > Spilogale > Spilogale gracilis. The sequence continues at coordinate 49,578 of PITA01003809.1, read as the reverse complement.
ATGTTAGAATCCCTGGTGTGACATCCATTCTCATTCTACATGGTTTGATTAACAATAACCCTCTATGTGTGGTGTGGGGCTCCTAACAGTGATGTTTTCACGCAGGTCTCAGAGCCTGTGTTGCTCTTTTGAATTAGAAAAAGGCATCCCTCAGAGCAGAGAACTTAGAATAAAGGGCCTCTCCCTCTGGGCCACAGCAGCTCCCCTAGCTCAAGGCCCACTGAGGGTGCTGCTTATGTGAGCACTAAGCTGCCCTTCCCCGTTTAACTTGCGTTGCCATTCGGCCCCACTTACCCCTGTGACCACATGCTATTTATAACCTCATAACCTTGGGTAGCCCTGCAGGATAGCTATACAAATTTTATCCTTTTTTAAAAGTTGTTTAGCAACCAAAGAGCCAAATACAGCAGAAATAAAAGGAAATTAGTTAGTCATCATAAAGGAGAAGTAAACAATATCTGGTTTTAAGAACAGGTTATGGTACATATTTACAAAGTATCAAATTGAGGGTTTTTTTATAAAAAAGATTGATGATCTGGTATTAGGCACTCCATTCTTTTACTTAATAATTTTTGCACATTTTCCACATCTATCTCTGTGGACCGGTCATAATTATCTTATTATAACATAGTCTCCAGTATTTGGATGTTGGATCATTGATTTCATAAGTTGCCTGCTTATGCCCCAGGACCCTTTTAAAAAAGGGATTTGGGCTTTGGGTATAGATATAGATGGAATAAATTGTCACATGTCACACCTGTGTTTGGCTGACTGCTAAGTCTTGCACGGAGTGTGGCCACCAGGCGAGTGTCTAGTTTGTTCACCAGCTGATGTGTAGGGAGCAGCAGGTTTAGGAAGGAGAGAACACACAGCAGACGATTTTCCTTTGTTGCCAGACTGCTGCTGCTCTTAGAAAACATAGAAGAGATAAAATTCGTTCCCTTGAATTATTTCTCAAGATGTCTCTGGCACGCGGACAGATTTTTTGCAGAATATCTGTGTTCTGTGAAGGAGAGTTGAAGGAGCGCTGCTGGAGATGTAGTTTTAGGAGCTGTGTGCAATCTGTGCCTCTTCCTAACATGAACTGAAAGTTGCTTTTCAAAATAGTCTCCACATTGGTTTGTCTCATGGTTAACCTCCTTCTCACAGGAGCTAACTACAGAAGATACTTATAACTAAATGCTTTTCTAAATTAATTTGGTTCCGGTTCATTGAAACTTATTCATATAATGGGATAAGTTGGGTAATGTTGGTGGTAGTCGAAGGTCTTTTCAGATTTTACAGAAGCAGGAAGTTCAAAGATAGGTAATCAAAAGCTTTCCCTGAAGCAGGAACCTACAACAGCATTGCCACAACATTCATATGTGTCAAGTCAGACTCCCTTGAGGCAGGTCAGGAGGTCTGAGATTCTGCATTTCCAACCAGCTCCTCCCTGGGGGGCTGCGGGTCCATTTTCCTGAGCACCCACACTTCCGTGCAGCAGGAACCTTGAAGCTTTATCCCTTTCCAGGTTTTAGTAATTTGTCCTGTCTAGTTGTGACCTTCTTACTCACATTTCTCTTTCAGAGTTTGGATTATGATCGCTGTATCAATGACCCTTACCTGGAAGTTTTGGAGACCATGGACAATAAGGTGACTCCCTTCTTGATCTCTTGGGATGGAGTAGATCTTACAGTGGCTTCCTTTTCCCATCTAAATGTTCCTGCAGATAGCCTTGCCCCATGGCTTTTAAGTCCTTTCGTGAGATACCAGCATTTATTCCTTAGACCTTCATCCTGCCAACCAAAGTACCCACTTTGGTGCACGTGGCCCAGGCTCTCAGAGCTCATCCTTCTGGCACCGTAAAGCACCTGCCATACCAGACCCCTCTACCATGCTTGCTGTCTCTGTGGAATTTAGCCTAAAACTGGTTGGCCAAGATGTGCTTCCTCCCATATAAGAAACTGAGTCTGTCTTTCTCTATGTGAACAGAAAGGTCGCAGGTATGAGGCGGTGAAGTGGATGATGGTGTTTGCCATTGGAGTCTGCACTGGGCTGGTGAGCAGGCGGGCGTAGTGGGCAGGGTGGGGGTGGGGGGGGCATGGAGGGCGTGGTAGGCGGGGGGGGTGGTGGGCAGGAGGGCATCAGAGGGCAAGTCAGGTGTCCTGATAATAGAGACTGCCATTCCCCCCCACCCCTGCCCAACAAATAATATCCTAACACCGTCTTTCGCACTTCTCTTGCTTTTGCTTTATGAAAGTGAATCATACAATACTGGTATTCTTTAAAGCACTCAAAGGCTTGGTCAGGACTGAGCTCTTATGACGTGGTATGGTCCTGTCAGGTGGACAACTTAGTCAGGGGAGGACTTCATGGAAATTGAGGTCACTCTGTAGGGAAAAAGCAAAATAGTGGAACAAAACCAACCATCACACCCTTTCCTTTAGTATGGCGTGCCAGTAAACAGGAGATGGTGGATCTCGGTGAATTTACTGTGCCGTCCTAGGCTTCGGTTCGTGCACTGCTTGTTTTATCTAAAAGGCAGAGCTGGTGGCTGTGGATAGAGGAATGTGCCTGAAGGCACAGGATTCTGGAATCAGTTTGCTCTCAGATGAAATCCCAGACAAGAAAAGATTATGAAACACTGATAGATTGTGGTGTAGCACAAGGCTTGGCATTCTAACTGCTGACCTAACCACTCTTAAAATTGAGGAAGAGAAACTGGAAAAGTCAGCAGCCAGTAAAAATGATACATGTCACATCTGATTTCTGTCATGACAGCATTCAGATAAGCTGTCTTCATCCGTTTAGGCTGCTATAATAAAAATACCATAGACTTGCCAGGGGCTGAAACAACAGATGTCTATTTCTCCCAGTCCGGGAAGCCGGAAACTCAAGATCAAGGTGCCGCACAACAGATCTGTGTCTGGTGAGGACCTGCTTCCTGGCTCCTGGCTGTGTCCTCACAGAGGAGAAGGGGGCATGAGCTCTCCAGGGTCTTTCATAAAGTCTGAGATCTTACTGACGAGGACTCCACGCTCTGCACTGAATCACCTCCTAAAAGGCCCCACCTCCAAATGCCATCCCAGTGGGGGTTAGAATTTCAACAGATGAATTTGGGGAGCAGGAAAATGGTCAGCATGTCCCAGGTTACATATATTCCGAAGCAGCAGCCTGTTTATCTCACTGGAACTGACCACAAGTCTCATTCTTGACTCTGCGTGATATACCCATAAAGCGTAAGCACATACTTAGTATAATCTAGCACAAAGGTGACCAGTTTTAATTTTCCTGGCATTTGTCAGATTTTGATTGCAGTAAATTCAGAGGTCAAGCAACATTTTTCTAGTTAAGACAATAGCATTCGGAAGGTCTCTTTGGTAACATTCTATTGTGGGGAGAACTTTGTTTGATTTAACTGTTTTCAGGGTGTCTATTTGGCTACATATGTTTCTGGTTGTGTATTTCCCTGTAATAAGCATAATCATGAGCCATCCACTTGTTAGTCTTTCTGCTCCTTCGTACCCTGCTCTTTGAACTGCTGTTTATCAATGCTAGCACCTCCACCAGTCCCTGCAGTCCCCTCACACCCCCTCGTGCTGCTGGAAGGCAGACTTGCCTTTATACCTTTGTAACCAGCTCCTTTTGCTGCTGGCTTTCTTTCTTTCTTTTTCTTTTTTTTTTTTTTTTAAAGATTTTATTTATTTGACAGAGATCACAAGTAGGCAGAGAGGCAAGCAGAGAGAGAGGAGGAAGCAGGGTCCCTGCTGAGCAGAGAGCCCCATGCGGGCCTAGTTCCCAGAACCCTGAGATCATGACCTGAGCCAAAGGCAAGAGGCTGGCTTTCTTATCCTTTGATCTGTCGCAACCTATTGCTCCTATTGCTTCAGTGTTTAAAAACCTCAGGGCATTGGCTTCAGGGAAGGCCAGAGGCCTGAAGCCTTTGATATTGAATCCACCAAATCTCAAGCCTCTCCAATTGCCCCCAAAGCCCAGAGCAAAGACTTGTGTCTTAAAGTAGTGAGGTGGAGAATGAATGGTTTTCTCTTACCAGGGTAACCATTGGCTGCAAGTCACAATCGTGACTTATAAATAGTAATAACAAACACGGAAAAGCCACATACACCTGAGCACGTGGTGTTTTCCAGAGTAATATCCTAAGCTATGTGCTTATTCAGCTAAGTATCACTGAAGATGTTACTGGAGTTCTTCTGAAACTGCCTCCAGAAAATGCTGAGCAGCCCTCACACAATTCAGGGTGATTTCTCTAGTCACGGGACAGTCTTCCTGGGTTTCACATCTTTTTCTGCAGCCTTTCCCTTTATTTTACTGTCCTTCTCTCAGCTTAGCTGTGCTGTGCCCCCTTCCTTTGTCCTCCGGAGGGGCAGTGGGGCCAGGCCGGCAGGGAATCTCGGGGCATGTCAGAGTGACTCGCAGGAAACTCGCAGGAAACCCGTTCACTGGTTGCCTCTTGGTGCCATGGGTGTGCTTGCCAGCCGGGTGAGGCTGGGGGTGGGGGCTGGAGAGGTTCACAGCTTTTGAGCAAAGTGTCTGCGCCACAGAGGGAAAAAACTGATGGTTCTCCTACTCTTCACAGGTGGGTCTCTTTGTGGACTTCTTTGTACGCCTCTTCACCCAGCTCAAGTTTGGAGTGGTACAGACATGTATCCTTTTTGCAGTTCTTGGTGTTCCCACATGTCAGCAGTTTCTGACCCTTGTTTTCTTGCCTAGAGAATAGGAGACATGATCTAGTGAAGAGCTGTTTATTGACCGTTTGGCTTAAGTTTTTAACTATCACTGAAGGATACAACAGGAAGACTCTAAGAGAGAGAGACTCATAGTCAGCTTGGTAAGACACAAATATTACAAAGATGCCTGTTCTTCCCAACCATCTATAAATTCAGTGTAGTCCACTCAAAACTCCAGTAGAGATTTTGTGGAACTGGAAAATTCCCTTCCTAAATTTCTTGGAAAGAGTAAAGGGCCAAAAGCAGTTGAGACCGTTTCGAATAAGCATGGCACTGTCCCCACTCAATGTCATGATTTAAGACGTAGTCATTGAAACCATGTCGTATTGGTGCAGGTATTCCCAGTGGGAGATAAGAGGGGAGCAGAGATCGGCATGTATATAAAGAGAAGCGGGGTGACAGTTAATGTTGTAAGTCAGTGAGGAGGAGATGGACATAATGAAAGATGCTGGAACATTGGTTATCCACCTGGAAAAATAGAGATTCCTTCTTTGCGCCATAAATTAATTCCAGATGGATTGAAGATGTAAATAGGCAAAACAAAACTCTAAGAAACTATCTGATGTCAAAAGTACGGAATAGTTTCTTAAAACTCCAGGAGGCACAAAGCGAAAGGGAATAAATCAATAAACCTAACCATATCAAAGTAAGTTTTCAAATTGGGAGGGGTTAGGGATAGCATTAAATCTTTAAGGAGTTTGGGAGGCAAGGTTTATGTAAGGTCCTGTTTTAAAATCCAAGCCGCCATCTTGTGTACTCAAAAAAAACCAGCTCCAGGTGTTAGGGGCAAAAGGCCCCTGGAAAACAAAGGCCAGCCAGGTTGGGGGAGACGCCCAATTAGTAACCCCCTTAATCTCCCTTCCCGGGATCCCGGGAGGAATTTAGAATGGGCGCCTGATACCAGTACTAGGGCTCAGATGGGAGACCATGAAAGTGCAAATTAGCTCAGGCAAGCTAGTGGGTCAGCTTGGGGTGCGGTTTTCCCCTATACAATGGGAATGTAAATTAAATCATGACCCTAGTCAGCCTGTGATTTGGGGAGGGGGGGTGCCCTATAAAAGCTAACCTGAAAAGTTAGGCATGGTCCTTTTCCACGGAAAAGTGACCCTGGCTAGCCAGCTAAATTCTGATGCTTGGCTCTGATGCTTAACCTTTGCTCTTGTATCAGCCTCGTTCTTTTGGCTATGGACCCTATTAGTTTGCAGGACCTTGAGGGGCTAGCTGCTGTGAAGATAAGGTTATTTAGGTGCGCCTGGGTGGGGTAAAGCCTCTGCCTTCGGCTCAGGTCATGATCTCAGGGTCCTGGGATCGAGGCCCGCCTCAGGTTCTCTCCTTGGCAGGGAGCCTGCTTCCTCCGATCTCTCTGTCAAATAAATAATTTTTTTTTTTAAGTAAGGTTATTTAGTACTGTCTAGTAAAACCTTAGTCCTGAGACCCTTCAGACGGCTATCCGTGGGCCATATGCTTGGAGGATGATTGCTAATCTCTATCTTGGAGAGGGGCGGTAGGGATAAAGGAAGTTTCCAAAGGGGCTTTCATTTGTTAAGGATGACTTAACAGGATCCTGGAAGTGGGGCTCCTGTCAAGCTAAGGTTGCTTTTCACCTTTAGCAAAGCATTAACATTGACCCCGTTGAGCTCTTTGAGGAAAATCACTCTGCCTGCCTCAAGTGTTTGTCAGTCCACGTTGTAAGGAGATTTAACTTCTACATTTTTTCTGCCTTTGTACATTTTTTCTGCCTCTCCACATCCATATGTCATAATTTAAAAATAGTTCCTGGGCACCTGGCTGGCTCTCAGTGGAGCATGCAACTCTTGATCTTGGGATTGTGAGTTCGAGTCCCACGATAGGTGTCTAGAGATTATTTTTAAAATAAAATATTTTTTTAAAAAATAAATAAAAATAGATTTAGAAAATGGTTACTGATACAAAAGACCTGTCAGCCCTTTTTTTTTTTTTTTTTTTTTTACGATTTATTTAGTGTGAGGGGGGATTTATTTGAGGAGTGCGGGGGGCAGGGGAAAGAGAGAGACTCTTAAGCAAACTTTCCTCCGACCATGGAGCTGGTGTCGAGCTCGATCTCACAACCCTGAGATGATGACCTGAGCCGAAATCAAAAGTCGTGACTGAGGCTCAACCATCTGAACCACCCAAGGGCCCCTCAGATGGGGTTTTTTATTTTTTTGTTTTTTTAAGTTTACATGTGGAGAGCAGGAAGATGTGCAGTAAGCAGCCAGTATATTTTAGAAGAAGAGACACTGCACCACTTCCTGCCGGTGATGGTAAGAATGCCCGTGACTGGCGAGCGTGTTTTCCTTAACCCCCGTTCTATAGCGGTGGAGGAATGCAGCCAGAAAGGCTGCCTTGCCCTGTCCCTCCTTGAGCTCTTGGGTTTCAACTTGACCTTCGTCTTCTTGTCAAGCATTCTGGTCCTGATCGAGGTGAGGTGGTATAGGTGTTGCCTTTTGAGTGATGAGGTTTTGGATTCCTCCATCTTCCCTTCTGGAATGTCAGGAAACTGAACTCAACTTGGGATGTAGATTCCTGCAGAGAGTGGCCTCTCCCACACTTAGAGCTATTTCTGAAAGTAAAGGTTTCCGCCTCCGGTGAGATGGTGGAGGAAAAGTCCCCATTAGGAGCAGGTGGGCTCGCAGCCTCGGCAGCCCATTAAAATCACGTGGGTAACTTGAAAAATGACTGTAAGGGACTTTAAAATACTTTAAAACTGACTTTAAAAAACGGCTGCCACCCAGCTTGAGTGAATGCAATCAGAATCCGCAGAAGTGGGGTGTCTGCATCTCTAGATGCAAGGTCCCCCCAGGTGATGCCGAATCACTGGAACCTAGTAGGAGTGTAGCTGGGTCAGAAAGCCAGGGTAGGGCCCAGCATCTGTCTTAACAGGCCCACCAGGTGATGCTGACACTGTTAAAGCAGGAGGTCAGTTCCCCCTTGTCGGCCGGGTTGTTGCAGGTAAGCCACTGAGCCGGTCGATTTCAAGTTCACGGGCATCCTTCTCTCTCCCGTCAGCCAGTGGCAGCAGGTTCCGGGATCCCTGAAATCAAATGCTATCTGAATGGTGTGAAGGTGCCCGGAATTGTCCGTCTCCGGACCCTGCTCTGCAAAGTCTTTGGAGTGCTGTTCAGTGTGGCTGGAGGTGAGGAGGGTTTTTCTGACATTTAGCCTTCCAGGTACCGAGGGGTGAAGGTGACAAGAAGCACTGTGTGTGTAAGTGAAGTAGATTTGGATTTGAAGGACGCTGCACTCTTTGTTGGCGGGTCATCTTAACTAACAGGTATCTAACTACCTGTAAGTTACCAGTCAGAGATACCTAACACACATACAGTTTTAAAGTGGAATGACCATTTAGTTGGTCTGTGGGGTTGGAGTTTAGCAAAGGCAGGAAGCTTTTTGTGTGAACAACCAGATGGCAAATATTTTAGGCCTGGTGGGCCAAGAGGCAAAATGGGAGATGCAATGTAGGTACTTAAACCTAAATAACCATTTGAAATAGGTCTCTGTGAGAATGTAAAAGCCATTCTTAGTTCTCGGGCTGCAGAAACGGGCATTGAGCCTGGCTTGGCCCACAGGCTGTAGTTTTCTGACGGCTCATATTAAGGAGTATTTTTTCTGATTTGATGAGAATTTGACTCTTTCTTTTACAAAGTCATATAATCACCTCTGCTGTATACTTGTGGAGAGAAAGGTCCGCCTAGCAAAGGTCTCCTCACCAAGAGAGCTTTCTGCGCTGACTGATGGTTGCCCTCTTTCCCACCTGTTCCCAGGACTCTTTGTAGGGAAGGAAGGCCCCATGATCCACAGTGGAGCAGTGGTGGGAGCCGGCCTCCCTCAGGTAAGAGCTGATGGGCTGGGAGGATACAGCCCTCAGCAGGGACCCCCAGGTGGCTCTGTGTCCATGGTCGACTTTGTAACACATCCGTTGGAAGCACCTAGCATGGCCTTGGAAGCTGATGTCCATTGAGGGGATGTGAAAGTGTTCCATCACCCAGCAGAGAGGGCAGCTGGAACCCCCAGGTTTTAGCAAGACCGTGCCAAGTACTCAGAGCAGCCATGGGACACGGAGAAAGTCTGTTCACGTGGAAGTCACCTGGTGGGCCCGCAGCCACAGCTGAGCACCTGCCCATCAGGCGGTGGGTGGGTCGTCTCTGCACAGCCAAACCCCAAGGGGCTGGCAGCACCGACCGAGGCGGTTCCGGGCCCAGGTCTGTGGCGAGGCCGTTCACAGCAGCACAGGATTGCTGTTTGTCGACACGCTCTCTGGGATGGACTCTGCGTCCCCGCTTCTTCCTTTAAAACCAGCCCCTGGGCTTGGTTGTCCTCGTCCTCCCCATCCTCATGGAGGGAACCGAGGCTTCGACCTGGCTCAGGCCTCCAGAAGTCCCCTTCTTAAGGGTTTCTCAGACTCCTAGGCTGCACATTTGAGACATCTCTGTTCTTTGAACTACTCATTGTAGACAGTTCGCTCAGTTAGCTCCCCTGCTCTGAGGGGAGGGCGTCACCGTGGCTGCGGGTTGTCATCGCAGAGGAGAGAAGGCTGTTTCGTCCAGAGCCCATCTGTTGGTCTCTCTCTTGTTACTGCACCCCCCACCCCTTTACATCAGGCACTGGCCTCCCAGGTGAACTGAGAGGCAGAAGGCGGCCAGGTGAGGACGGGGCAGCAGCGTGAGAACTCACTGGGCTCATGGGAAGCCGGCTCTTGGGGCCCTTCCGTACCGATATCCCCTGAGCAGAGCCCGCTTCATCTCCTGCGGCAGCTTTCAGTTCCTCCCTCCACCCAGCAGTTTCCCCTTTCTCTGTCTGACTTGTTGATTGTGCATCAAACATGATTTCCAAAGATCCTAGAAATCTTAGGGGCAGGAAAAGAAGTTCCTTCCAGAAGTAATGTCTTTTTTCCCCCACATTGTGGTTCTGGCCTCTTCCTTCTTGCAACACATCTGCCTGGGTGTCCTCAAGCAAAAGGGACTTTCTGGTGCCTGGGATTCCTACAGCTCTGGTCCACCCCCCAAACCTCACTTTGTTTTCTCTTCCTCTAGTTTCAGAGCATCTCCTTACGGAAGATCCAGTTTAACTTCCCCTATTTCCGAAGTGACAGGTATGGAAACCCAACCCTTCACTTGCTGCCACTCAGACCCCTCCACCGCACCGTCGCTGGCTCCCGGGCTGCCCTGGGCAGGCTTCGTTTGGAACCCAATTGTCAGAAGGAGGGGGGTCGGAATGTTCCTGAAAGTAAGCATGAGAGCCAAGCTGGTTTCTCGGCTTCTATTCTGTTGTGACATAAGGCCGAGAGCCATCTCAGGCAATGAAGAAGACGGTCCAGTATTGAAAATACAACCAGGGAAGTCCACAGGCGTGTTAATCAAGAATGTGTTTTATATTCCAAAATGATGAACATGGTCCGCCACCTTTCTGGGTTGGAAGGTGGGATTCGTGCGGGTTACTGACGTTCACACCCCACTCGGCCTTCGGAATCAGGGTCCAAGGCGACCACCTTCTCCTGTTGGGATTCCTGCGGGTCACTGTTACCTCTCCTGACATTTTCACTGCTGCTGTGGCTCTCTGGGAGAGAGATCTGGGGAGAGTGTGGCTCGGCAAGGGCTGACAGAAGTCTGGGCTCTGCCTCCTCACCTGGTGGCTGAGATCCCGTGTTCAGAGCGGCCTGACATCAGGGAGCCTCTCTGACTAAGGCGAAGAGGGTTTTGCCAGAGAGTCTGCCTCACCAGACCCCTGCCCTTCATAAGCCCTGACTGTTCGTGGGTCACAAGACATGATCCTGGTGGACAAGGAAGTGAACACCGGCCTTTTGTGGCCCGAGGACTCTCTTCTGGGTAAATCACCTCCCCTGTTCTCCCCACAGAGACAAGCGAGACTTTGTGTCAGCAGGGGCGGCTGCTGGAGTTGCTGCAGCTTTCGGGGCCCCCATCGGGGGCACCCTGTTCAGTCTGGAAGAGGGCTCATCTTTCTGGAATCAGGGGCTCACGTGGAAAGTGGTAAGGAGGACTTGTAGTGAAAGTATCTCCTAAATTTAGCCAACCCCTCCCCAAAACCAAAGTGGACATCTCTGACTTGGTAGGGTCACCTGTCATTTTGATGAGACCAGGAGGGTTGACTTTCTTAGAAATTGCTTTGCCCCAGATGCATAACCTCACAACTATAGACTTTTCTGTACTTTTCATGTCAAGGTCCCCCATCTGCAAATCAAACTGCCATTGTCCTCTCTTGATGAACCGTCTGGCCTGAAAACGGGAGACTGGCTGGGGTCCGGGGCAGGCAGTGGCAGAGTCTGGACTCGAACACTCCCTAGCCTCCTCCCTCAGACTAGTGTGTTCCTCCTGTTGTGGTCCTTTTTGGGCACAAGGTCTAGTCCACAACAGGCTCTAACTTGCAATAGGCCATTGAATGCGAACTTCTCACAGCCCGCCTCGCAGTCTTTGCCCCTGAAGAGGGTTCAGGGCAGTGGTTACGAGGGTGTTGTGTCCAGACCCGGAGGTGCAGGGTTCCGCGGGGGGGGCAGTGGGTTTTCTGAAGCCGCACCTGGGAGGAGGTAGGTCTCGTCACTCCTGAGTGTCCTCCTATTTGTCCCCTGTCTCCTAGCTCTTCTGTTCCATGTCTGCCACCTTCACCCTCAACTTCTTTCGTTCTGGGATTCAGTTTGGAAGTTGGGGTTCCTTCCAGCTCCCTGGATTGCTGAACTTTGGGGAGTTTAAGGTAGGTTTCATGCTTTCTTTCATAGTTTTTTGGGGGGTTTTTGGTTTTCTTTTTTTTTTTTTTTTTTTTTTTTTTTTTTTTTTTTTTTTTTTTTTTTTTTTTTTTTTTTTTTGACATGTGAAAATTGCTTTTTTAAGTAAAGTGGCAGAGAGCAGTGGTGAGAAGGGTAGGCAGAACTTCTAGTGGGGTCCTTCTGCCCCAGGGGTCTCCTGTGCATGCTCAGTGCTCGGTACGGGCAGACTTCCGGCTCTCTGTTGGCTCGTGTAGATGGAAATTGGGCTTACTTCTTACTTCTGGCTTCTCTGCTTCTGTCCCTTCCTGTTCTCATGGGCACTCTGGTTTTTCTCTCTCCCTCCCTTGCCCTTTCTCTCAGTGCTCTGACTCTGATAAAAAATGTCATCTCTGGACAGCTATGGATTTGGGTTTCTTCGTCATGATGGGGGTCATTGGGGGCCTCCTGGGAGCTACATTCAACTGTCTGAACAAGAGGCTTGCAAAGTACCGTATGCGAAACGTGCTCCCGAAACCTAAGCTCGTCAGGTACCTGCTCGCCTCCCCCAGCCTGCCATGGCTCCCTGAGCTTCGTGTGGACAAGGCCGTCTCTCCCGAGGAAGGCGCTCGTGGGAATGGATTCTACTTCCCATGCCAGCTTTGATTTCGTGCCTAAGACTAAAAATGGAGAGAGGGCTGTAGATCTTCTCTACCTGTCAGGTCAAAAGGCTGTCTGAGCTTCATTTGTATCAAGGGTGTTGGTTGCCTCCCCACCACAAGGACACATGACAGTCAGAAGGGTCGATGCCACTCTAGGCCAGGGACCTCAAATGGAAGGCTGTTTTATTCCTCAGCGAGAGATGCTATGGACAAAGCAGCCCACATTCCTGGCTATGCACTGTTGACATACAAATTGCTAGAATGGAACGAGTCGCTGACAGATTCTGCACGTGTCCTGACTGGCTTGGGGCCGCTGTGTGTGTGTGCTCTTTGGGGAAATGAGGGTTGGAGTAGACAGGGTTGTGTTAGTTCCCGAGGCCGGGGTGTCTTTTTTTTATCTCGTACAGTAACAGCTGTGCTTTGCTTTCTAGAGTCTTAGAGAGCCTCTTGGTGTCCGTGGTGACCGCCGTGGTGGCATTTATGGCCTCGATGGTGTTAGGAGAATGCCGGCAGATGTCCGCTGCGAGTCAAGTCGGTAATGACTCATTCCAGCTCCAGGTAAGCCCTGTGCACCTGCTGCCTCTTTCCTAGACCGCCAGAGAGGAGGAAGCCAGAAATATATGACTTGTCTCTGCTTAGAGCTGATAGATGTGTTTGTTCATTGCTGGATGCCTGTGTCCCTCTGCCGAGAGATACAGGAATCTGTGGGAGGCTTTTCACGGAAGAGAGAGTATGAGTTCTCTTTTTCACTCTTATGAAGACTCACGGCCATCATAGAGGGGAACTCTCTCTTTCTCTGTCTCTGTTGAACAAAATTAACTGGAGACAAGCTCAGGAAGCAGATCATTGCTTCTTCAACAAAGTTGACTCTTCTACTTCTTCCAACCCTGACAGGTGCCCACCGGCCTCATGCTCACGATTGTGAGCATTGCTCTTAAGACGGGGAGAAAGGAATGTTTCAGGGTGATTAGCAAGCTGGCTCTTCTGGCATCTCCTGGTTCTTTCTTATGAGGTTTAGGTCATTTACTGGCTTACATTCTTTTTCCATTTCTGCTTCTCTCTTCTTAGGAGTTTATAGTATTTTCTAAAACCTTTCTCCGGAAGACCAGGAGCAGTGAGGGTGGCATTGGAGCTCACTCTGCTCTGCAGTTTTTTGGTCCAAGCCTGTGGGGCTGAGAGCTGCATGTGATCAACCAGAGGCATGGTTATAGCCTCTAGGATAGAGGCTTGGGAGTGTCCCTGAAGTCCTCAGTCTTCCTGTTGTCCCTGAGTAGCCACTCATAGCCCTCAGGGCCTCGTCGGGGGCTTTGTCTTGGATGGCTGTCTCTTTGGCATCCCCAGCTACGTCCGTGAACAGCGGCATGGGTTAGAGCACGGCTGGGCAAACTGCGGCCTGCAGGCAGGATTTGGCCTTTGGCCTCTGCTTGTTTTTGTGTGGCTCCTGAGCTAAGAATGGTTTTTACAATTTAAAGAGTATTTAAGAAAAAAAAGAAGAATGTGCAATAGACACTCTGTGTGGCGTACAAAGTCTGCAATATTTACCGTATGGCTCTTTATAGAAAACATTCACCAACCCAAGTTGCTCGACAGTCCTGAGGCTGCCCCATTACCAGACCAGTGTTTTCCATACGCGTTCTGTGGAACATTGATACCTATGAGTCACAAACAAATGGAAAATAACCCTGTGGTCTGATGGGTTAGCCAGAATTAAGTGAGTTGCTATAACACAGAACTGCAGAGGGCGTTTGCAATCCCGGCAGTGCTGCGGGTGTTTGGGTGTGTGTCGTGTGCCAGCCCTTCCACTAAGGCAAGTCTGTCCGATGCTGGAGCCTCTGCTCCACCTGCCGCTGGTTCTCTGGTCTCCAGCAAGGGCTGTGCTGCTTCTCAGCACGTTTGACCATAGGAGACTTTCCAGAGAGCCCTCTGGGCCAGGATTCTTCCCAAAACAGTTTGGGAAACACTGCGTGCGTGTGTGGATCATTCCTTGGTCACCTCGTTCCTGAGCTACACACACTTCTCATTTGGCAACTCCTCCCCACCAGGTTCTGCCAGGAAGGGGCACTCCCCCGCTTCCTGCAGCGGTCTCCACCCGCATTTCTCAGATGGCGCTCTCGGGCCAGGCTTCCAACGGAAGCACCTACAGAATTGAGCAGTGGGAGAAGCAGCAGGGCTGCATCCATGATAACTCAAGAGCCCTCGTCCCAATTCTTTCATTCTCAAAGCATAAGGGATACAGTATCACAGTTGGCTAGAATTTTTTTGCCACATGTTTCATTTCCAGGTAAAGCTTGCAAGCCACACTTTCTCGACCTCATCAGAGACCTCCTGCTCCAAGACTTTGAACCCCCTGGTCAGATATACTGACTTCGTATTGATCTCATACTTTCTGATTCCTGTGTCTCAGGTCACGTCAGAAGATGTCAACTCAAGTATCAAGACCTTTTTTTGTCCCAACGAGACCTACAATGACATGGCCACACTCTTCTTCAATCCCCAGGAGTCTGCCATCCTTCAGCTTTTCCACCAGGATAGTGAGTATCTGTGAGCCTGTCCGTTCTTGGGTGATTGATCTTCTTCCTGCAGGGAACAGACGATGATTCCCGTGCCCCTGCTGGTGGCCCCCATAGACACAGCCAGGCTTGACCCTCAGTTGGAGCAAAATAGAACTTTTCCTTTGTAGTAGCAACCCAGACAAGGCTGGCTTCTCCGCCTCCAGTGTTGGAGGCGAACCGGTTGGGGTGTGGAAGGACCTGGAAGGGGCGAGGGTGTCTGGTGGCGGGACTCATGTGGGTTCTTGCATCGCAGGTACTTTTAGCCCCGTCACTCTGGCTTTGTTCTTCGCCCTCTATTTCCTGCTTGCATGTTGGACCTACGGCATTTCGGTTCCAAGTGGCCTTTTTGTGCCTTCCCTGCTTTGTGGAGCTGCTTTTGGACGTTTAGTTGCCAATGTGCTCAAAAGGTAAGGGTGTGCGTATGCGTGCGCGGGCATGTCCAGCTCTGCTTGGGTACAAGTGTACGAACCTTGTGATTCCAAGCCATGGCCTCGGCTTCTTCCTTGCCCAGCTACATCGGCTTGGGCCACATCTACTCGGGGACCTTCGCCCTGATCGGTGCCGCAGCTTTCCTGGGTGGGGTCGTCCGCATGACCATCAGTCTCACGGTCATCCTCATCGAGTCTACCAACGAGATCACTTACGGTCTCCCCATTATGATCACTCTGATGGTGAGTGCTCCCCTTTCGGGCTTGTCTCTAGCGCTCGGCCCAGGTCACTCCACAGCAGCTTTTCAGGTCTTTGTTTTGTGTCTCAGGTGGCCAAATGGACAGGGGACTTTTTCAACAAGGGCATTTATGATATCCACGTGGGCTTGCGAGGTGTCCCGCTCCTGGAATGGGAGACAGAGGCAGAAATGGACAAGTGAGACCATGTTTTCCTTCTCTTCGGCTCCAGTTTCAGAGTTTATGATCTTGGGCTGCGAGGGGTGTGTGCATCAGGGTGGGAAGTGGTGATAAGGTTCTGGGGTGGGAGCTCAGTGAACCAGTAGATAACTACAGGAGGTGGCTGGGTTTGGCGGGGGGCTGGGAGGCAGAGGTGGGTTTGGTGTGGCTCCTGTGGCCTTCTGGTTGGACCTGAAGGGGGGGCTTCGTCAGGCCTGCGTGTGACTGCACGTTCCCGCCAGGGTCTGCTAAGCCCAGTGAGTGAGAACCAGCCTGCATCACACATGCCGCACCAAATGTCATACCATCAGGGATTATTCCGGGCATAATCGCCAATTTATCCACCAGCCCATAAATGGCTTGGGCCTCCTGTGTCCGGGGACCCCACGGGGCCCTTGTGGTACAACAGAGGGACCAGCAAATTCTATAAAGAGGCGGCTAGTAAATATCTGCAGCTTTGCAGACCGTGGGCTCCACCTCCCCCGCTTGGTCACTGCGGCACGGATGGATGGAGCCACAGGCGATACAGAAGTGGCCAGAAGAGGCCAGATTTGACCTGGGGCCTGCACTTGCCATCTGGTTTAAAGGGACAGCCCAAACTTTTTTTTTTTTTTAATCCTTGTAGTACTATTAGCAATTCAGTAATGATGTGAGGAATGTGCCCTGGAGGGCTGAGGAGGAGATGGCTAAGCACCCAGGCAAGCCGATGGGGTTTGTGGTAAGAGGACATCTTGTATTGAGTTGAGGGAAGGCCCACCAGTTTGGCAGAGCAGGGAAGGGCGTTTGCACAAGGATAGAAGTACAAAGGAATGCATGTGTTCGAAGAACCACTAGAGCTGTATCAGAAGAGGGAGGGTGGTGGTCCCGGGCCATGCAGGGGAGCCAGGCCTTGCTCCTGGGATACTGTGGGCTCTCTTGTGAGGCAGGACGGCTTTCCTCCCTCCCCCAGGCTGAGAGCCAGTGACATCATGGAGCCCAACCTGACCTACGTGTACCCGCACACCCGCATCCAGTCTCTGGTCAGCATCCTGCGCACTACGGTCCACCACGCCTTTCCAGTGGTCACAGAGAACCGTGGCAACGAGAAGGAGTTCATGAAGGGCAACCAGCTTATTAGTAACAACATCAAATTCAAGGTACAGCAGCCTGAGAGGAACAGTGGGCGAGAAATAAGCCGTTCCTTGGCGCATGCGCTGACCTAGTGCAGGCCACACCCCAGAGATGGGGGCACTGGTGGGCTCTCAGGGAGAAGCCGCCTCTTTGTTGTGTGTGGCAGGTAGTAACAGACGTGATAAGGAGTATGGACGTTGTTAGGCCGTCGGGATGTGTCTGTTCTCACCTCAGCAACTGTGCAAGTGGATTTTTTGTTTTAATCATTTTTTAATGGCATATAAGTGGTATCGGGGTTTATAGGATTACCTGTGGTAGAAGTGGACTGTGGCCTACTTAAGGCAGAAAAAGAAATTGGTTGGAAGCTGGAGGACCGGAGGTGACCCGCCGGGCGTGCAGGCAGCTCGCAGACCCCCGGAGGAGGTTGTTGGGAGGCAGGGGCACTAGCCCTTGCTCCTGAGTTGAAACCTAGGCAGAAGGAGAGCCCCTCACTCGGCCATGAGCCCCCTGTGGCTCTGCGCACGTACGTTGTCAGTCCCGCACGTCACGACGTAGGAGACGTAGGAGACTTGCCCTGGACAGTGAGGTGCTGTTCCCAAACCAAAGGAGACGGGAAGTTGGGCTGGCAGAAACCGCGGGATCTATAGGCCCGGAGGTTCAGAGAGGCTCCCTTTAACCCCAAGCCTCTGAGCCACTGTGAAGATACTTGTACTTCTTGTCGACACATGCTTGACTCCACTGTCACCCGGATCTTTAAGCTGTGCAGATGCCGTGGTGGTGTTCCCGTGGCCGGCCGGCTGTGGCTTGCCCTGTGGAAACCTCTGTCCGTCACCCCTCCCCACACCCAGAAATCTAGCATCCTGACCCGGGCTGGTGAGCAGCGCCGGCGGAGCCAGTCCATGAAGTCCTATCCGTCGAGTGAGCTGCGAAACGTGTGTGATGAACACCTGCCCTCCGAGGAGCCGGCCGAGAAGGAAGACCTCCTGCAGCAGATGCTGGAGCGAAGGTGACAGCACCGCCCCCCGCTGCGCGCGCATCTGCCACAGGGGCTCACGGAGGGCCAGCGCGCTGCTAGTAGGAAGCCCCCAAGCTTCCGGAGGATTTGGGGGGTTGGTTGGGGCCGTGGGGGGAAAGCAAGAAGCAGTCCTGCTGAGGGTATGCTAGGCAGCATCTGGTTTTTACGTAACAGATACACTCCCTACCCCAACCTATACCCTGACCAGTCCCCGAGCGAAGACTGGACCATGGAGGAGCGCTTCCGCCCTCTGACCTTCCACGGCCTGATCCTGCGGTCACAGCTGGTCACCCTGCTCGTCCGAGGAGTTTGTTACTCGGAAAGCCAATCAGTGAGTCTCTCTGATCTGCATCGGGATTCTGGAAGGCCCGAGGGTGGCAGGAGCTCAGTCCCTGTGCCTTGAGGGGGACAAGAACTAGTCCTTGGGGAGCCCGTGTGCCGGAGGCTGTCTGTCTGCGGTGGGCAGCCCCACGCCCCCTGTGGGGGCTCAGGGGATGCTACGGTGGGGGAATACTCCCAGTCACCCTCCTTGGTCTCTGCCCTGCTTGTCAAGTGTCCTTTTAGCCTAGAGACTTTTTTTTTCTTTTTTTTAAAGATTTTATTTGTGTGAGAGAGAGTGCGCACACACACGCAAGCGCAGCCGAGTAGGGGTGTGGGAGACGGAGAGGGAGAAGCAGGCTCCCCACTGAGCACAGAGCCCGAAAGGGCTTGATCCCAGGACCCCCGGATCATGATCTGAGCCAAAGGCAGACACTTAACCCACTGAGCTACCCAGGCACCCCGAGCCTATAGACTTTTACTATAGTTTCTACACTTTGATTTCTGGTATGAGTGAACTTTCTTACAGGTTTTTTCTTTTTTAAGAAAACATTCTTCCTGTTAATTCGTAATGTCCCTTTTTTTTTCCCTTTCATTTGGTTTTTAGAGAGAAAAGCAGGGGTGAGTGTGTTGTTCAGAGTGGTCCCTAGAGGAGCGCCTGGGGGGCTCAGTTGTTAAGCGTCTGCCTTAGGCTCGGGTCATGATCCCAGAGTCTCAGAATCAAGCCCCGCTTCGGGCTCCCTGCTCGCGGGAAGCCTGCTGCTCCCTCTCTCACTCCCCCTGCTTGTGTTCCCTCTCTAGCTGTGTTTCTCTCTGTCAAATAAATAAATAAAATCTTCAATGCGGTTCCTAGAGTGACCTGAAGACCTACTCATCCCCACACACTTCACTCCCTTTAGAGGGAACCTGAAAAGGTTGTGCAGAGGCCTTTCCAAAAGGACTCTCCTGGTTCAGCTCTTGCCCCTGGGTGGCGCCCCAGGTGCCCAGTGAGGGCCGAGAGGAAATCCAGGAGACTCGGGATGCAGGGACGTAACAAAGCTGCTTTGTCCAATTAATTGCCACAAACCCAGGGGCTGCAAATGACAGAAATCTATTCTTTTAACAAGTCTCAAGGTCAGAGTACGAAGTTCACACCTCAGCAGGGCCTTGCTCTCTCGGAGGCTCCAGGGGAGGATGACTCCTTGCCTTCCTCATTCGTGGAGGCTGCCAGCCATCCCTGGCACTCCTTGACCATACAGGTCCGTCCATTCTCTGCCTCCTTTGTCACGTGGTCTTCTCCCTGTGTGTCCTCTTCTTTTTTTTAAAGATTTTATTTATTTATTTGACAGAGAGAGAGATCACAAATAGGCAGAGGCAGGCAGAGAAAGAGGGGGGAAGCAGGCTCCCCGCTGAGCAGAGAGCCTGATGTGGGGCTCGATCCCAGGACCCTGAGATCATGACCTGAGCCAAAGGCAGAGGCTTAACCCTCAGAGCCACCCAGGCGCCCCTGTGTGTCCTCTTCTTAAAAGGACACCAGTCATTGGACCTAGAGCCCACCCTAGTGCAGTCTGACCTCATCTGAACTTGCTTACGTCTGCAGAGCCCATTTCCCACGTGGCCACGGGCACTGGTAGCAGGGGTTAGGACTCAAAACATGTCTTTTGGGGGCACATGTCAACCCAAGGCCTATTAGTTCTTCTCCCACTTAGACTCCTAGACAAGCCATGTCCATTTTACTGACAAGGAGAAGCAGGGTCAGAGAGATTAGGAGACTCACCAAGGGGGGGCACAGCGAGGGAGAGCCCCCGGTTCTGCACCGCCTCGTGTCGGGTGGCGCCGTGGCCAGCAGTGTGGATGTGAGGGGGAGGGGCTGTGAGTGTGCCCCTGCCGGTCACCGTCCTGGGTGCAAGGACCTGTCTCCGTTGGGATTGCAGAGCGCCAGCCAGCCGCGCCTGTCCTACGCCGAGATGGCTGAGGATTACCCGCGGTACCCCGACATCCACGACCTGGATCTGACGCTGCTAAACCCACGCATGATTGTGGTGAGCAGGGCTGTGCCTCTGGGGCGGGGCCCCCGAAGAGGAATCGGCCACTGCTCCTCCGTGGAGGAGGCCATCGCGCCTCGCCCCGGGCAGGGCGCAGGTGACTTGTGTGGTATTCTCTGCAGGATGTCACCCCGTACATGAACCCGTCGCCCTTCACTGTGTCACCGAACACCCACGTCTCCCAGGTCTTCAACCTATTCAGAACGATGGGCCTGCGGCACCTGCCTGTGGTGAACGCCGTGGGAGAGGTGAGTCTGACTTCCGGCTGTGCCCACAGCCGCACCTGCCTTCCAGAAAGGACCCTCTCCCCACCGCGTGTGAGTCAGGGCTTCCCAACCAGCAGGGTTTCTTGGACTCAGAGCTCTTCGGCAGCCCTTGGAGGACCTGTCTCCCTCTGTCCCTGTGTTTCTGACGCACACCACCCGCTCGGCCAGCAGGTGTCGCCAGGGCCACGGCTGCTGCGGAGAGCGAAGGGCAGTCCTCCCAACCTTCCTCTTCACTCTGTAGGCTGCACCTCCTGGAGGAAGGGGCCGCTCCCCACCATTCTGGGCATTTATGACTTTAAATGAGAGAATTTCAAGCAAGAGGCTTAGAGAGTTCTCAGAGTTGCAACAATGCAATTAGTTAGTAATCAGTGCTGCACTTTTTTTTCCCTAGAACTCTGTTGTTTCATCACACAGTTATCGTTCACTTGTTTAAAAATACATAGAGAAGCAGTATACAAACAAAAAATAAACACCAACCCCTTATTTCTACAGAGGTAGTCACGCTGTCTTCTCAAGGTAGCTCCTTTGTCTTTCTCCCTCAGCATCTCTAAGCACAGATTTTATGTATCATCTTAATGGGTGTTACTGCAGCTTATACTGGTTTTATTTTTTTCAAAGATTCCATGTATTTATTTGACGGAGACACAGCGAGAGAGGGAACACAAGCAGGGGGAGTGAGAGAGGGAGAAGCAGGCCTCCTGCCGAGCAGGGAGCCCAACGTGGGGCTCGATCCCAGGACTCCGGGATCATGACCTGAGCCGAAGGCAGACGCTTAACCAACTGAGCCACCCAGGCGTCCCTCTCTCTCTTTTTCTAAAGATTTTATTTATTTATTTGACACAGAGAGAGATCACCAGTAGGCAGAGAGGCAGGCAGAGAAAGAGGAGGAAGCAGGCTCCCCGCTGAGCAGGGAGCCCAACGTGAGGCTCGATCCCAGGACTCCAGGATCATGACCTGAGCCGAAGGCAGACGCTTAACCAACTGAGCCACCTAGGCGTCCCTGCTTACACTGTTTAATACCTTTGTGGTTCAGACCTTTCCGTGGCAGGAAACGTTCACTTACGGTATTTCAGTGGGCTTGACAGAATCCCCCTGGCTGGCTGACCACTCACTTATCCAGCCGTCCTCTGTTGGGAGCCACGTAGTTAAACATCACTGCCGTGATCACCCTCTTGGGGCTTTTGATGTTTGTTGCCAAGTCCTCCTCCAGGAAGTGAAACCGCTCTAGATAGGATCCTCTGGCAGAACGCTGGCCTGGCCCAGCCTGCTTTTCTATAGTTGCAGTGAGTCAGACTGTGTTCCTTGAAACACAAGCGCATGGGCTGTTCTAATACCCTTTCTTTTGCATCAGTGAGACGTGAGCGGTGGCGGCTGCTGCCGTGAAGAGCTCTGTCTGTCCATGTGCCGGCAGGACGTGCTGGAGAGGGCATCAGGCCCTGAATGTTAAGGGCTCAGCTCCACAAGACTCCCCCCACCCCGCCCACTCCAGATGCCAACCAAAAGTCTAGGTTGTCCTGTGTTTCTGGCCAGGGGGCTGTACATTGGAGGTTCCCATGATCTTCTAGAACTCAGGAAAACAGTTAACGTACCCGATGGTGGGTATACCGTGAAAGGATGTGACACAGGAAGAACCAGATGGAGGAGATGCAGGGAGCGTGTGTGTGAGAAGGGGTGCCAGGCCTCCATGCTGTCTCTGGCACCCTGCCATCTTGCCACCTTCTGTGTTCACCAGTGTGGGGGCTCCCGTACATAGTTCAGGACCTTTGTCGGTGGCTGTGTGTATGTACAGGTGATTGATCATATCAGGGCCATGGTGATTGAATCAGCTTCCGGCCCTTCCCCGCCCACAGGTGGGGGTTGGGGGATGGGGCCTCCACCGTTAGGGCCTTTATAAGGGTTTATCATGCACATAACTCAGGTATAGTTGAAAGGAGCTTGTTAGGAATGGTAAGGGACACCCTTCTTACCTTTACCAGTTAATTCCAAGTTTTTAGAGCTTTATGCCGGGAACTAGCATGAAGACCGAGTATGTATTTCCTGTTATAACTCACCGTATCACAAGGACGCAGGTGGTGCTGAGAGGTGCTTTTATGAGCCACAGCAGGGTCAAGGGTCTTGGCCACTCGGGAGCCTGCATCGGGCTGTGTCTCTTACACACATGCTTGCAGCCAGCAGTGCGTGATGGGAACTGAGAAGTCTAGTGAGTGTGTGCCCTGTTGAAAGAGACATTCAAATTCAAAACTCAAAAGGAGTTTAGCTGGCCCAGAATTTCTCTTGGAGCTGAATTTGTCCCATTGGCCTCCAGGTGACGAGCCCAGTTACCTGTCGATCTCCTTGTCGCCTGGAAACTGGGTGATCGTGAAATGTGCAGCATGACCAGCTTGTCACATGTGTCCCAGCACTCAGCAAGCCGGGCCTCTGTCGCCCCTGCTTACGGTGACGCACAGGGCCAGCCGTGGCTGCTCCTGTTCCTGCCCCAGCCGGTTGTCTCTGCAGGTGACAGGGGTCTTTTTCTCCTTGTCCTAGATCGTTGGGATCATCACTCGACACAACCTGACGTACGAATTTCTGCAGGCCCGGCTGCGGCAGCACTACCAGACCATCTGACAGCCCCGCGTGGCCTCGCTGCCACACACCAGCCCACCCTGTCCCGGAGCTGCCGGGGGAGGCAGCTCACTCGTGCTCCGCTGCCACAGCCAGGACATGGGAGATTCCCGCTCACCCACTCGCTCGGAAAGCCTCCAATCATCGAACACTTCGCCGGTCACCGATTCTGGGGATGGTGTTGGACCATGAGAGCCTGGGCTTGTCTGACTTTCTCAGCAAGTATCTCCCTGTTTCCTGCTCCCTGCTCTCCTGCCATCCA
The DNA here is from genome assembly GCA_004023965.1 of Spilogale gracilis. NCBI lineage: Eukaryota > Metazoa > Chordata > Mammalia > Carnivora > Mephitidae > Spilogale > Spilogale gracilis. Next base: position 26,442 of record PITA01003809.1, on the reverse strand, counting down.
GCCTGGGCCTGGGCCCCAGGGCCCGGGCCCCTCCTCTTCACGTGTGCCAGGACCAGAGGAGGTGGCAGGGCTCAGCCACCAGGGAGTGCAGTTTTCCGGTCCCCTCCTGCTGCTTTCCTAGGGAACCCAGCTGTTGCCTTAAACTGTAACAGGAGGGGCTTTGGCCAAGGCAAGTGCTGAAGTGAAGGCCAGTTGCAAAATTAAGGGAATTACCAAATTTAGAGACTGAGCCACTGAGATTACTGTGTCAGGGGTACCTTCCTGCGTTGGGACCCTTGACAGCCGCACCGGTTCATTTGAAGGAAACGGCTTCCTGGGGGAGCTGCCGCTCTGGGCTTGCCTCCTCAGAAGTGCCACCCTGCAGAAGCACAAGTCCCACGGGTCATCCCTGAAGGAGAAGTCTGATGAGATGCTCCAGCTTACAGCCACCCTTGTTTTTAGCATTTGCCTCGGTCCCTCCCTCGTCCCTCCCCTCTGCACCAAATTACTGACTTCTCCTGAGTTCTTCCACGTGTCTCCCTGGTGGGACAGCCACAGCCCAGGTGTCTCCCTTTCCTCCCCCATTAGATAAAAGGGGACCTCGTGATAAAACTGCTCAGCCCAACTCTGAGGAATGATACTGTTCCCTGTGAGATGGACAGAAGCCAGTCCTGGGCCAGTGAGCACTACAGGGACGTGGTGTCGCCGAGAAGCCAGGTTAGGACAGAGAGCCTGGAACAGGGGGCCTGTTCCAGGAGGAGGGTGTGTGCCCGTCACACACCTGCCTCACCCCCCTGTTGCTAGCCATCCCTAGCCCACTGAGGGGCCCAGACAGGGAAACTGTGCTGCCAGGGGGCGGGGGTGGGAGGGACACCTGCCAGCACGTGCCCCAGGGCCCACGCACAAACCCCAGGAAGGAAGCCTCTGTCCAGGCTGGGGGCCCTCTCTGACCAAGCCCCCAGAGTGAACACTTCATGTCGGGTATTTTGCACTTCTTTTCCTCTCCACCTCTGTGCTCTTCCCCCACTTGCATCCACACCCTAGACCCAAGGTCATACCCCATAGCAGATGTGCTTTGGGACTCAAGATGGCATTCTTCTGCATTTAAGTGTGTGTTGGGTTTTTTTGTGTGTGTAAACTGTGGCAGTCTCCCAGAGAGCATGGGTGCCTGCCCTCGCCAACACCGTCCTCTCACCCTCTGCCTCAGAGGGCTGATCTCTCTGTCCAAGACTGCCATGCATCGTCAGGGTAGGTGCCCCTCTCGGTGTGGCCGGCCCAGGTCTTGTGCTCAGCACTCTCTGCTCCCCTATGTGAGGGGGCTGCTTCAGTATCTTTCCCACCTGACTGTGCCGCCCCCCCAAAACACACACACAGTCCATCCTTCCCATTTTCTTACCTCTTTGACCAAAAATACTTTGACTTCTAAACATTTCAGCTTCCTTGGATGCATTTGACATGTGAAATGTGGATGGGGCCCCCAGTAAGTATTTGGGGAAATCACAAGGACCAAAAAGGCAAGCCCTTCTAAATGTGATTGTGTTCAGCCCGCTGCCACGTCATTGTAAGGCAGCATTTAGAGCTTGGGCACGTTATTCCTTTATCAAGAGGGAAGCCCAAGTCAGGTGAACGTCGGGACCAGCCATCACAGAAACCAAATCCCCTCTTCCCATCCCTTAGTGAAACTGGCAGAACTGCAGTCCAGCAAGGGAAACCTCTGGCCTCCAGGGCTCTGGGGTCACCAGCTGCCTGCCTCGAGGCGCCCCCTGGGTGAATGTTGTTGGAATTCACTCCTCCCGCACATCCGGTCCCCAGATACTTCATTCCCACTGGAATAGCCCAGAGGTAACTGGCAGAACACACACGCTTCCCTTCGCATGAGCTGACTAACATAGCCACAAGGTCCCAAACTCAGGCCCCTCTGGAAAGGCACGTTGCTTCTTGTCCTCCGTGGGTGTCTGCCCTTGCCAGATAAGCCCAAAGAGAACCACTGCCCCACTTGTAACAAATAACTGGAAGCCTCACCCCTTTGATAGTTAGAAACCCACGTTGTCCACATCCCACCTATTACCAGCCCTGTCGCCCCCTGGTGGTAGGGTGCGTCCACATGCACAAGCCAGAGGGGGCTCTGGGGCTGGCTAGACGGTTTTCTGTGCCCGCCCCTCTCCCGCTTGGTGTTTCATGTTTCCAGATGAGGAGCCTGAGAGGTAGGGAGCCAGAGTCCCTCCCAACCATGGAACCTTGGCACTTAGGAAGGATTTGCTCATGACCATGTTTGACAGTTCTTGGCTGCGATGGACGCTTGCTTGACCCAACCAACTGTATGACATTTCTGATGCAAAATTGTGTACTGACACAGCTGTCGGAAAGAAAGCCTCTGGAAAGGCCGGAAGCGCCGGCCAGGGCCCTGTAGTGTCCATGCACAGTATTACCCCACGGCTCCCAAGCGTGGCAGGCTTCCTTTCTGTGCGTGCTATTGGTTTAGATAATAATACTAGCTAATTCTGTTGTGTACGTACATTGTATTTTTTTTAATTTGTAAGATTCTATTTTTATTTGAACTTTTGGAACTTGGAAGTTCTCATTGTAACCATAACATGTCAGAATAAAATGTCTTCATCTGTCTCCTTTAACCTCTTGTCTCCACGGTGCTTACTGTAGAGTGGTATGTGGTTTTCATTTTACTCCATAATGTAAAGATCACAAAACCAGAGAGTAGATTGACAGTCTCAGGGGTCTCCTAAAGCTTTCATTCCCAGGGGTCTACCTGCTACCGACTTAGTTTTTAACAAAGATCACGAAGTTCCCAGCCTTCTCTCTCTCCCTTCAAATCAACACCATGTGACCTTGTTTACGGATGCTCTACTCCTGTGAAAAATGTACCCATTTCCTCAGCTGCCACTGCCCCTAGCAGGAGACGGAGGGTCCGTGTGTATTCTGACAGTGCTGCGTTTAGGAATCTGCCTGACTAACAGGTTCCCCAATACCCAACCAGAAGTACAATTAGTGCCGTGGCTGTAGACATTGGGGGCTGGCTTCTAGGCTGGCATCTGTCTCCGCTGTTTTGCCAGAAATGGGATATTCTAGGTCTTCGGTTGGTCTGCCTCAAGTTGCCATTCCACCAGCACTAGAAATGGTCACCGTCAGTGCTCTGCCCTCCACCTGTCCGGGTTTCCTGAACTCCAGGGACACTATGCATTCAGCACTGTTCATTCCATTTGGGGAAGACCCACCGTATCACAGTGACCCCTTGGGAGTGCCCAGTTCCCCACACTTCCCTCCTGGCAGCTCCCACTCCCCAGACCTTGGGAGCCAAGTTTGGACACTTTTTCCTACCTCTACTCCTGTCCTTATCAGTCCTTCTCTCCTTCTTGGTCGTCCGCACTTCTGTGTTCAAAGTCCACATGAAGAAGATTTTTGCTGCGGTGGCGCCTGGGTGGCTCAGTTGGTTAAGCGACTGCCTTTGGCTCAGGTCATGATCCCGGAGACCCGGGATCAAGCCCCACATCGGGCTCCCTGCTCAGCGGGAAGCCTGCTTCTCCCTCTCTCACTCCCCCTGCTTGTGTTCCCTCTCTGGCTGTGTTTCTCTCTGTCAAATAAATAAAAATCTTTAAAAAAAAAAAAAAGATTTTTGCTAGAAGTGGTTAGATTAGAAATCTTTCCCCGCCCCCTCCACTCCCTAACTGTCAACTCACTTCTGGCTTTCCCCTCCCCCTGCGAAGAGTGAATGACTACTTTACTGCCCCTTTCCTGATTTCTGTATAAGACCAAGACAATTGTGCTGACGTGATAGAGCACATTATGCCATGTCTTCCAGTGGTGCTGAACAGGCGTTGACCTTCAAGGAGTTTACAACCCAGGGACAGAGACACGACTGCCTACCAAGGCAACTTGTGTTGTATTATAATAGTTATACACAAAATGCTGCCGGGGCAGAGCTCAGTTCCTACCAGGCACGTAGCATCGGCGAAGGCTTCAGGGATGTAGCTGCATTGTCCATGAACCTTGATTGTGTAGAATGTTCTCGGGAGAACTAGATAAATCACATTACAAGAGGAAGGGACAGGATAGATAAGGACTGGAGAAGTGAACGTGTTGGTGGCCGGAGGGGGAGGGGGGTTGGGGGAATGTCATAAATTCTGATGTGGAGAGGGGAATGTGTACATTAGAGCATAGCTCCCTGTTGTGGGTGAACTTGGTGCCTGGTATTCTCTTGCTTTTCAGAAGCAGATACAAAGAAATGGCATCTTCTCCTGTCTCCTTCACCCCCCACCCTCCCACCCCCGTCCAAGCACCTAGGACCAGAATTAGAAAAGGCTGGTGACTACTTTTTAATTATGTCTGAGTACCCAAAAGGCACCTAAACGTGCAGTTTATCAACAAAGCAAATGTCTCCTTCTTCACTTTGCTTAACGAGGGCACCACTCTGGGGGCCATGCTGCTGGCTGGGGAGGCTCTACATGTGTGCAGGCAGGGGGTCTATGGGAAATCTCTGTACTTTCCGTTTAATTCGGCTGTGAATCTAAAACTACAACCCAAAATAAATCTTGTTATGTTTAAAAGGAAGGAGAAAGAAACAGCCTTCTCTCTGACAAAAAGAAAACCCCGCTGGGCTTTCGGGAAAGAAAGAAATCACGCAACAAAACCGTTGGCTTCTGTCCGTGGTGCTGAAGTTTATTCGCTTTCAAACTGCTTTTAGTAACAGGTGAGTGTCTCTCTTAAAATCTAATGCATGGGATGGGAGAGGTGAGGAAGCCACAAACCACTTTATCTACATTCAGCATAAAATGTGAGAAACATTGACAAGAGGCTGCAGCTTCAATACGGTGCTCGGTACAGCTCAACTTGTTGGCAATGAGATGTGACAAAGTTGAATGAGACCCCAAGGGATGACAGTCTCTCGACATCTGCCCGGGGCCTGGCCCGCTTTTTCCTCCCTGGCCATTATCTTCGGTACTACAAAGAGAACAGAGACAAATTTGGCTTGGTGACCTGGCCTTATTGGAAAAGTCAACTCCACAGGAGAGTGCTCACCTCCCACCAGCTCCCACTCCAGCCTGACAGACAACCCTGGAAATTTCATTAACTGGGGCACAAGTTGCTCCTTAGAAGTCATAAATCAACTCTGGTCATTTCCTTTCTCTTCTTTTTTTAAAATGTATTTATTTATCGAGAAAAAGAGAGAGCAAGAGTGCAGGTGTGCATGTGCTGGTGAGTGATGGAAAGGACAGAGGGAGAGAATCTCAAGCAGACTCCCCACTGAGTATGGAGCTTGACATGGGACTTGATCCCACAACCTATGAGATCACCACGAGCTGAAACCAAGAGTCAGACGCTGAACCAACTGAGTCATCCAGTTGCCCCAACCCTGGTCGGGGTTATATTTAATTCTTTGGGATCCGACCGTTCTGGGGAGAAATATGAACTCCCAATCAGCAGAATGAAGGGGACTTGGCACCGTGAACATTTTAAGTTCCCAGGGCTCGTGGCAGTAACTTTTTCCCCCCTTGGCATTTCCTTATTAGCCTATAGCTGAGAAGGATGTCATTGGCCCAAGTTGAGACAAATATTTCAAAGAAAGCAAATTTCTACTCTGGTGCCTTTGCTGCAGGAGAATGCCCTGTTAGTGGTTTTTTTTGACAATGTTTGAGTCTCAGTGAAACCACAACTTCCTTCATCCCCATCCCGTATCCATTCCCAGCTCCTCTTACCCGGAAGCTGTTGCAGCCCAGTCCACTCTGGGCTCCAATCCTGTCCATTCTGCCTCCAAAGCAGCTGGACCTCCGCAGACTCCGAGGAGCAGCAAGCAGTGACCTCAGCTTGCTTTTCAGGAGGGCAGATCTATCGGAGGAGTCCCAAGGGCTCCGCCCAAGGGCACCCCCATCTCTCTGGACTGGGTTGACTTCCCCCGTCCAGGGAGACACCTCAGGGAGGGGGCTGAGAACTGCTCCAGCTTCCTCATTCTGCTCACTTAGTACTTGTGGGGGCACGACCTCCTCTTCTAAAGGCATCTTGTCCTCCAAGTGGTCCAGCAAATTCTTTACAAAGGGAACACACAGGGAAAGGGAGAGGTCTCACTGATGGGCACAGTGTCACAAAGCCCCCTGGTCCCACACTGTGGTCCCTGTCCTGGCCCTACCTTGAAATCCATCAGGTCCGCGTTGGACACAGAGCCATACGTGGGGTTAGCTCCTATTTGCCCTAGGAGCTGAAATGCCAGGAAGAGGAGGAAGCTTGCGGTGATGGTGAGGGAGCCCATGCTGGTGTCGCTCAAGGAGTGGCCTGGTGCTTGCTTGCTTCTCTGTCCTCTTGTTCCCTCTCAGCCTCCGTCCGCCTCTGTCTCCCAGCTGCCCTACGCCTCCTCTTTTTATAGCCCCCCAGCTCTCCAAGAGCGCAAGAGGGACGGAACCCTCCCCATTCTGTCACTTGCAGCGATAAAGCAGCTGAATGAGGAGTAGCAGAAGATGGCCTTTTAAAGCTATCAGTCGGCAGGGCCTGTCACTGCCTCTCCACCTTGAGCAGCCCCAACAGCCCTGGACCCTCAGTGGCAAGAGCCACATTCTTGTTGATTTGCCTCAAGAGGTTCCCACTTCAAAGGTGTGAGAAGAGCAAAAAAGAGTCCTTGGTTATCTTACAGTGATGCCTGGGGCTTCTTTCTCCTCAGCAACAGGACCCATGCAGGGAGGCAGAGGGTGACAGCTGGCTGGCGCCCAGCTCCCCCAGTTGGTTTTCGGCTCAGCTGTCAGGGGCTCCAAATAAGGGCGGGTGGGAAGGAAGTGGCAGGCAGCCTACAGCTCGGGACAAATTAGTCCAGATGCTCAAGCTGGCCTCACACCTGACTCATCAACCGTGAGGGGAGATCACTCCCTCCAACTGGGCTGCCCTCCCTCCTGGCAGTCACTCTCAGTGGTCAGGTGAAGAGGGAGATATTTTTTAGAGCATTAAGTCAGCTGGGAAGCAATGTGATGAATGTCCCAAGGATTCAGCTCCCAGACATAAACACCAAAGAGAAGTTTTGGAAACACAACCATCCCTCTGCCAAGCCCTCCTCCTCCCCCTCTGTGGTATGGAGGGAGGAGGGTACTTAGAGATGCCAACATTGTCTTTCCACCACCTTGCTGCTTATAGAAACTCAGACTCTGAATTTGAAGCTTCGAATGCCCCCAACCCTCCCAGGAAAGTTCCCTTGGCGAGTTGGCTGATGGAGTGAGGGGGGACATGAGTGTGGCACACAGATCCCTTAATACATGTAACTTCCCGAGGCCCGGCAAGTGATGAGCCACCAAGGCCTCCATTTTCCTGGCCCCCAGGGAGGAATCAGAGGGAGCACGACCCATTCCCTAAGCTCAGCACTCCGTATCAGCCTACTATCGGATGCAGCACGTGCTGGGTGGCAACCACTGCATTTGAAGGGTCAAGAGACCCCACTGCAGCCTCAAATAAACCAAGTTACACACATCATCCCCGCCTTGTTGCCCCCGTTTGTAAAAACCTGCTCTGCCCACCTCTCCAGGCTGTCCGGTGAGCAGCTAATGCGTGAAGACATTGTGAAATGCAGGCCAGTACTCAGGGTTGCCTTTATCGACCCCCTGTATTGGGTCAGACTCTCTACCGAGAGCTTGGTGTGCATGACTTCATGGTCATCGCCGCCCCATAAGGCGGGTGGTATTGCTCCCATCTCAGAGGGGCAGAACTGAGACGGAGGTAATGTCACTTGCCCAACCAAGGTCACCGGGCTCCTAAGCCACTCCACAGAGCCAGGACTTGAACCCGTGTCCCTAACAAACCCACAGATACTGCTGCTGTTGCTCAGGCTGATGCCTGCTTACCTTTCATTCCCTTGGCGTGTGTGTGTGTGTGTGTGTGTGTGTGTGTGTGTGTGTGTCCGTGTCCGGACTACCTCAAGGAAGGCATCATCCAAGCCCCATGACCTGTTGGCACACCCAACATGTTTTGAGGTCCTCCACGGACTCAGGAAAAGCCCGCAGAATGCGCAGGTCTGCCCTGAGCGGACCCCTCCTGGGCTGCACCCGCTCTCTGGCTCATCAGGTGAAGAGGCTGTTTTGCAGGAGGACAGGAAATAGAGGCAGAACGTGGCCAGGGGTCACGAGAGGTGTCCGGGGTGATTTCATTCTAAGACCAAAGGAGAAAGGAGCCCTCTCCTAACTTTATCTGGGTCAGCAACTCAGCCTGAAATCCAAAGTGGGTGCAACCCTGAATACGAGCTCTGGAGGCAAACCCCTCGCATCCTGATGAGTCCCCGGAATGTACTCACGGCGTCATCGCTCAGTTGGCAAGGTTATTATTAGCAAAGAGGATTCAGTGAGCAGCCACACTGGGGGAACTGATGCTCCTTGCTGTGTGCGTCACGCGGCCTATCTCCTGGAGATGCCCTTTCAGACAGACGGCGACTTCCGGAAGGGCTTCGGGGCAGGTGGCCTTGGCCGTGGTGGCTCCTCTGTCCTGAGCCACTTCTGAAGTCTGTCAGTGGCCCAGGGAGAAATAGAAATGCTGCCCAAGGGTCCCGAAAGAGAATTTCAGAATTTTCCCCACTCCTTTTATTCAAGTCACCTTTCCTCTTCCAGAACGAAACTGAGAAGTCGCGTTAGCATCTGAGTTTCTTCTACCAGCCAGAGGTTTTTGTTTAGTTTGGTTTAGGTTTCGATTTTCTGGGGGGTTATTTGTTGTTTGGAGGGAGGGTGTTGTTGTTGTTTTGTTGTGGGAGGGGAGTGGCAAGAAAAAGAATATTCAGTTTTGCTGCTTGGAGGACTTCACATGAACCAACACTCCTCCTACCCTGGCAAAGCTTAGGAAGAACACTTACTATCTGGATCCCAGCAAAGCCTGTGGTTTGTGCCTGAAACAGAAAATGGCTTGATGTAAATTTCCCTTCTATTCCATGCCCCTGTTCAACATGGGGGGGGGGGGCGGAGGCTGGGGTTGTGTGTGTGTGGAGGAGTCGATCTTTAACCCAGTGTTTAGAACGGAGCCTGGAGGAGGGAAACAGAAGAAAAGCAAAAAGCAAAGAAAACCAGATCCACCCCCCACCCCCTCCTCTCCCACTAACCAAAAAATCAAAAGCCTTTCTTTCCTGATTACTGAAAAGAAGTTGTCTTTGTCATATGTTAGAATGAGCAAAGCAGATGCGTGGGGGGCTCCAGAACTGGGGATTCTCTAGTTTCCATCTCATAGTTTGCATTTTCGGATCCTCCGTGGGGGATGGTGCTGGTGACTTCAGGAGCCATGCAGTCCCAGCAATGCAACCCAAGTCCAAGATCAATATGAGAAACCCACGGTGTCCATGGTATGATTTTATCAGACACGAATGGTCTAACGCAGAAGCCCCAGTTGGGACAGATTGGTAAGACCCCTGATGCACCTTTAGGGATGGTTGTTTCTGATTTTGAAAATGATGTTGTGCTTCTTTGGTGCAACTTGGGGGTCCCTGGCCCTGGAAGTTGGCAGCAAATTCCCCGGAAAGGAAGGCCCAAGTCAAAAGTTCAGTCGCTAAAGCTTTATGGGGGTAGTTCTGTTCAAAGGAAGCAGGAGGGAGGGGAAAAGAGAAATGAAACAGTGTATTATTCAGCAACTTGAAACAACGCACATCTTTTACCAAATAGTTTCCATGGGTCAAGAATCTGGCCCTATCTAGCTGGGTTTCTTGCTCGGGGCTCCTGGAGGCTCCGGATAAGATGTTGGCTGGGGCTGCCCTCAGCTCAGGGCTTGGCTGCAGGATCTGCTTTCAAGTTCACTCCTGTGTCTACTGACAGACCTCGGCTCCTTAACGACCGCGGCTGGAAGTGTCAGTTCCTCGCCTCTCTATTAGATTAAGAGCTCCCCACTCCAGTCTGACCTCATCCTAACTCATTCCTTCTACAGGGAGACTATTTCTCAATAAGGTCACATTCTGAGGTCCTGGGGGTTTAGGATTTCTACGTATCTTTGGTGTAGAGAGAATGCAATCCATAACAAATACATTGTCTGTGAGTTCCTTGCTAACTCCTGTCAGCAGGTTTGAGAACCAAGCCAGCCATTGCTAATGCATCCAATGCAGCCATTGCTGCATTTCCTGGAAGCCAGAGGTACCGGCCAAGAATGTAGCAGTGCACCTGTCCACTGCAGGGCTCCACGGTCGTGCTAGTCCAGCACCAAGCCAGAGCTGGCATACCCTGATGCCTTAGACAAAATTAAATCGAAATGATTGAATCAAGGAGTTTGCCTTCAGTTCCTCTTCTTTTTTTTTTTTTTTAAGATTTTATTTATTTGACAGAGAGAAACACAGCCAGGGAGGGAACACAAGCAGGGGGAGTGAGAGAGGGAGAAGCAGGAAGCCCAATGTGGGACTCGATCCCGAGTCTCCAGGATCATGACCTGAGCCAAAGGCAGTTGCTTAACCAACTGAGCCACCCAGGCGCCCCCTTCAGCTCCTCTTCTACCCACCCAGTCCTCCAAGGTACATAACTGAGTGCCCACTATTGCACCTTATCCTCCCTGGGGTCTTCACGCGAAGGAGGAGTCACCCTCTGGCCCAAACACAAAGGTTCAAATCTCCCCCTGATGCAAGAAGAACCAGATGACGGAGCCTGGAGGGAAGAGACCAGTTAGAAAGCTGATGAGCAGATGTCAGCATGAGTGGTGAGGGCATAAACCAGGAATGGAAGTGAAGAACTGTGTGTAGGAGATGCTAGGAACAAGGTGGAGTGAACACAGTGCCCATCTGGGTGGTTCAGCCAGAAAACGGAGTCAAGGTAAATTCCAAAGGCTCTAATCATTGAAGGTGGAGTCCCAGGAGAAGCTTTGATCATTTGGGAGTGTCTTAGTTTAGGTTTTCTGGAAGCTGAGAGAAGGATCCAAGCATAAGTAGTTTACTTTGGGCACAATCCCAGGAAACATCCGCAGGAGAATGAGGAAGTCAGTGAGCACCAGGGCCAAGCGGAGCTCAATCCCCCTTCCCTACAGAGAACTCTGAGAATAGGTGTAAGATGCATGTCACCTGTGAATCAAGGGTGCTGGGGTCTTTAAGTGCCACCCACTGCCAGATGTTGGTTGAATGCTGCTCCTGATTGTTGTCAGTTCCCCAGCACTTCCTGCCCACCCTGACGGGAGCCAAGAGGGCTTCAGTTGCCCGAGAAAGTCACTGGGAAGGAAAGTGTAGTGCTGCTGGATAGAAGCAGGCAGAGGACCGGAGACTAGCCACATGAGAGTGGGAGCCAGCATCCCAGGGCAGGTCTGGAATTTGACTGTAGAAATGTTCCAGAACATCAGGCAGGTACACAGGGCTGGATCCTGAGCCAATGGGAGAAATGGGTCACCTAGTGAAACAGGACTGGTTGTCAAAGCTAAGGGAAGTGCATGAAAAGTCCCTCTGAGGCCAACATGCAAGGCCGGGAGCTACCGCATGAGCCGCGACAGGTGACCAAGTTTGAGATTTTATTTAGATCTGGCTTTGCAGGAGGAGAAATACATTCTTTTTCCTTGCCATAGATTCTTCGAAGAGTCAAAGCTGCCACAAGAGGGATGGAGAAGGGCTCAGCATTTCTTGAGAGTCATAGGCACACAGCTGGAGACACAAAAGAAGACATTGAGTCCCAGTGCCGTCCTGACTTCTGCAACCTCCACACTTGGCACCCAGCAAAGCTCATCCACCCTCTACCGAAATTCTCTCCAGCTCCGAAGCCTTGGGTCAGGCCTCCTGAGCTCTATGTTCACTAGCGCTTCTTTCTGGGAAGATTATAACAACGAGCTTCTACAGAGAGACATAATCTGGCAAATTCGTTGGACAACTTTGACAGTAGGGAAGTCAGGGAGGTTAAGACCATGGCTACATCTATGCTGCGGAACGTTGGAAGGGGGCGGGGTCACAGGTTAGGGAGGGCAGGGTTTAAAGGGCATCTTATAGACAGAGCAAGTATGCCCTGCTTCCCACAAATGCAGAACACTTGGGGAGCTCAGTGGATGTGACTCCATGGGGTACCTCGGCCTTACCCATGCCCGTCCTCCCTTGCGGGTCTCTTTGGAGTCCTTTGGAGACTTTTGTTGGGGAAAATGTCCAAGAAACAGATGTATCCTACGTAAAAACTCTACCACCTGAGCCCTAGAGATGGACAAGCCAGACTCACTGGGAAGAATTCTGGAGTACTGGCTGGATGTGGGGAGTGGGTGCTCTGGGAGACGTCTGCCTTCATCACCTGAGCAGAGGGGAGAGGTTGCCAACGGGCAATTGAACTGAGCGATGCCATCAGGAGGGCAATGCTCTCTCCCACCAGCAAGCCTGATTCACTGACTTGGCAGGGGCCAGGTGGTGCCGTGGTTAGGGACCTGGGTGCTGAGGCAGGCTGTGTGGGCCCTGCCACTTGCTAACTGCATGATCGTGCACAAGTCACAACACCGCCATGTGCCTCAGTTTCCCCTTCTGTTAAAATGAGGGATAATGAGAGTTCTTCATAGATCTGTTGCAAGGACTACACGAGTTAACAGACATGTACCAGGTGCCTAAGAGGCCCTTATGAAAGTTCACTACACTGAGTCCTCATTGCTGTCCCTGGGTCAGACACGTTAGGTAAAGATGGCTTACCGTTTTATTAGAAAGGAACTCGCTCCTAAGCTTAATTTTAAAAATCTTAATTGAGGGGCACCCTGGGTGGCTCAGTTGGACAAGCGACTGCCTTCGGCTCAGGTCATGATCCTGGAGTCCCGGGATCGAGCCCTACATTGGGCTCCCTGCTCGGCGGGAAGCCTGCTTCTCCCTCTCTCACTCCCCCTGCTTGTGTTCCCACTCTGACTGTGTTTCTCTCTGTCAAATAAATAAAAATCTTAAAAAAAAATCTTAATTGATGTCATTGACTATCCATAACTTCTGGCCCACACTGAGTGGAAATGAGAAATAATACCAAGTCCACACTAACTGCCATTCCCCTCCGTCAGAGAAGCATTGGCTAAGAACAGCAGGAAGGTTAGAGAAGTGAAGTTCAAGGCCAGGAGTGCAGTGGGGAAGCACAGGTTCAAGAGTCACTTGGCTCCCTACTCACATCCCAGGGCGGGCATTCATGGCCACATGCTGCCTGGGAGGAAGCTTTGGTTTTCTGGGTCTTGGTTTTCTCATCCATCGAATGGGGTAAAAGGAGTCTTATCTCTTCTGCTGAGCTAGGGCCGTAAAAGGCATTCTGGGCAAAAGGAACAGCATAGGCTGAGATCTGGAGGCCTGAAAGCCAGGGAGTGTGACCCCGGATGCCTGGGATGCAGGATGCATGGGGAAGGGGGCACATAGAGTACAGGGCAGGGACCCCCATAGGAACCCCTGCTGAATAAGGCAATACAGTAGGACTCTGGAGGTTGTTTGCTTTTCTGCCCTAGCATAAGAGGTTTCTCTCTTTGAGGCAGAGAGGAAGTGAAGATATTGAGCCCCAAGAAGAGGAGCACCCTAAAATGCTGGGCTTTTTGTCAGGCATTTCTAAACTTCTGGGCTTGAGAAATGAAAATTTATGGAACTCTGAGTTTTGGTAACATCAGGAATTAAAGGTTGGAAGCTGAGGTTTGGGGCAGAATGAAGAGTTCAACCCCATTTAGAGAGGCACGTGGGCCAGTCTCCCTCTTTCTCTCTCTCTCTCTCTCTGTCACACACACACACACACACACACACACACACACAGCCCCTCATCTCTGAGATTTTAGCTCAGACCTCCTGGAAACAACCATCACCAAGGGAGAATGCCTCTGATGGCAGAATGCCAGGCAGAGGGAAAACTAGTGAGCAGACACTGACACACACCCTTTCTTGCACAACTGTATCAAAACCCATTTCCACTCCCAGGGAGCAGCTACCAGCTTTGAAAAGCAGTTTCTGCAAAGTGTCTTGAGTGCTTGAGGTATTTATAGACATTTCAGAGCATAAAAAGCCCTTCAGGAGAGGGGAGAAGCACCCCCAGACCTGCTTGGCCAGCCCTGATGCCACGTCCCCACCCCACCATTAAGACACTTTTGAAACCTTCAAGAAAACAAAAGGTTTGTTTTTTCTTTAATTGTTTTTTAAATGATGTATTGCTTTTAATGCACCAGGACAAATCAGTTTCAAAAGAAGCTATAATGTTAGTTTTATTTCACAATGGAAAATTTGTGCTCAGACGTTAGAATCATCTTATATAAAATGATCGAAATAAATAAAATAAATAAATACAAATAAATAAGAATTGCTTCAAAGGGGCTCAGGGGGCTGTTGAAGAATCAGATGCAGGTGTCTGCAGGACTTCCTCTTAATGCTTTCTCAGCACTGTGGAGGAGAGAAGGGGTGATGACGGCATCAGGTGGGAAACTGAGCTTCCCCATTGCAGGGGCCATCCCTGCCACCATCCCCCATCCTCAGCCAATCTGGATGTTTGAGGCTTTGGAATAATCCCTCTCTCTGGACCTCAGTCTACTCATCTGTAAACTGCAAATCATTGTTGCCCTGGTGATCCTGACCTCTGCCTCTCTGGCTACAGACAGGCTAGGGGAAACCAGGAGGAAAGTGTTTAGGACTCTTTCTCCTGAAAGAAGAGGCTGCCAGACAATGACAGGATTCCATCCCAAGGTGATTCTGCCCCTTTTGGGAAGAGAGGCCGGAGGTGGCTAGAAGTGGGGTTGGAACTCATGAACAATGATGTCCACATTTAGTATTTCCAGAAAGACCCTCCTTGGCCCTAAGGACTGTCATCAAGAGAGAGTAATGTCCAGCTGTCCTTTTCTCTCAGTGCTGTCCTTGGAGACAGCAAACCCAGAAGTGGTTCTAATGGTGGAACCCACAGGAATGAGGGAGGGTGAGCCAAGGGGGCAGGGAGGGGGCTTACCATTGCAGCCCAGGCCACTGAGCGAGCCGATCCGGTCCAGCCTCCGGCCAAAACACCCTGACTTGTGCGTCATCTTGGCATTTCGTAGTCTTCTCAGGGCCTGGAGGACATTGTCACCAGGCCCAAGGGCCTCCGCAGGGGGTTTCTCCCTAGCCTCCCAGGCTTCTGTGGGGCCGTGGTCCTGCTGGAGGGGTCCCAGGGCCGTCTGCTCTGCCTGCAGCTCTAAAACTGTGTCCCTCAGGTGGTCCAGCAGCTCCTGCAACGGGGGGATAGCCTGAGCCTCAGGAACCAACCCCTGGGCAGACCCACCCTCGGTGGCACCCAAGTGAACCACCTGCCTTGGGTACGGAGTCTTGGTACCCAAACTCGTCACTTTCTAATTCCCTTATCACTAATTCCCAGGGGATATTGAGGACCTCTTGAGACAGTAGCAAAGCACCCCTGAACTTCTGCTACCCACCATGGCCTTTAGGTAGGCTGCAAGGCTCACCTGCATTGTGGACAGTTCCGAGGCGGGGCCAGGCCCGCCCAGCGGGTGCGAGCGACCTCCTAGTGGCGACAGATGCAAGAACAGGAAGAGCAGGAGAGCCCGGAGCAGCGCTCTCTGGGGGTCCATGTCGCTGGAGAGAAGTAGAAAAAGAGATTGTTGCCGCCGCTGCTGCGCTGCTTCCCAGGTCACGTCTCACCTCTTCGGGGCCGGCGGGCGCTCTCCTGGATCCTTCGGCAACGTCGGCCTTTTATCCCGCGCCTGGGGTTATCTCTGATTTATCGGCCGCATTCCGGCCCTCTGAGCTCAGGGCGGGGGAATGCGCCCCTCCGCGCCTGCGACCATACTCGCCGGGGGTGGAAGCTAGGGAGAGCAGACCTTGTATAGAAATGGGCCTGGCGGAGGGGAGAGCGCGGGGGACATCAACAGGTCTTTCGCCTCCTGCTTCCTCCTTTCCTGCAACACTCCCGGGGCCTTTTCCTCCCCACCCCAACCATTCCTGGAGAGGGCAGAGACAGCTCCAGCGTTCCGAGGCCCGACGCAAGTGCGGGGCGCACGGGGTGACTCAGAGCGCGAACAGCCCCAGCCAACACCCCACCACCGCAGCGCGTCTTCCCTCCCCTCCCCTGCCTGTAACTGGGCACACGCTTGGCTCTCTGCATGGGTCTTTCAG
Organism: Spilogale gracilis; assembly: GCA_004023965.1. Lineage (NCBI taxonomy): Eukaryota > Metazoa > Chordata > Mammalia > Carnivora > Mephitidae > Spilogale > Spilogale gracilis. The sequence goes on along the minus strand of PITA01003809.1, from coordinate 10,484 downwards.
CCCCCGGCCGCTGTCCGCGGTGCTGATCCTTTTGAGCAAACCTAGAGCCAAGAGGTCTTGCTCTCCTAGATTCAGGTCTAGCTAGAAAGACAAGCATGGAGTAGGGACTTCTGGGACCCCTCCCCATCCTCTCACAACAGCCTGCGCTGGGATGCACATTCTCCAACGTCATCTGATTAAAAGCCTGGGAATGACAAGGAACTTCTGGAATGCTGACCCTGCTTCCATCCCTTAAACGGTAGAGCTTGATTTGGCTGGAATTTTGAGAGGCAAGGCCCAGGGATGAAGTCACCCAGGAATGCCATGTATCAAATCTCCTCCAGGTGCCAACACCTCCTCTCCCCCACCAAGACAACATGGGATGGAAAAAGCAAAGATGACTGGAATATTGTTATCATTTAGTGGGACACTAGAAGTGTGAGGAGTGCCCTTCTTCAATGCCTCCTTCATCTGACCACCAATGACCTAATTCCCGTTAACAGATGGTCTGGACCTCCTGTCTGTGATTACAAATGAAGCTGCAAAGAAAAATTGGCCCTGGAAAGAGACACAGTAGATTAAATGCCCCCTAAAGCATGTATGACTGATGTTACCACCCCTTCCAGATGCCTTGTGTTGACAAGCAGCAGGATGAGAAACTGGGATATGGGTGAAGGAGAAAGGGCAGTGAGGGCAGAAGCTATGACCTCTAAACAAATCTTACCTTAGAAAAATAACATCTGCCTGATTGTAAGAAAATGTTACTCATTATTCATTTTTTACTCGTTATTCATTTTTCAAATGAGGAAATTGAGTTCAGAGGAATTAACCTGCTTTCTTAGTTGGCAAGTGGTAAAGCTTGGGTTGCAACTCATACAGTCTGACTCCAGACCTGATGCTCTTAATAACTGTCAGGGTGATTGCAAGGGTTCCTACTAAAAGAAAAAATTGGATTAATCCATTGTCATCTCTGACGGTACAGAAAGCTGTGTGTGAGAGGACACACATGCACCACAGAAAAAAATACAAAGATTAAGTGTCAGTGAAAGAGACAAGAAAATCCAATCCAGTGCAGAGCTGAGTCAGAGGGTCAGAGGCTGCTGAGAATGTAGAGTCCCTAATGCTGGATGGCAAGTGTCAGGAGCGAGATAGAGTCCATCAATCAGCATCTAACAAGAAATGACTCTGCATGTAAGCTGAGGCTCACTTTACTCTTGCAAAATGAACATATGCTCCCTTCCTTCAAGGACTACAAGGGAGAAAATGATGTCTGTGAAAGCCCATGGAATTAGGAAAAGGGACAAAGAATTAGAAATATAATTGCACTGAAGGAGATTGTGATCCCACTAGGGAGAAAGTCAGGCCAGGGAAAAGAATTAAGTGCTAGGCACTCTGACAAAGCCTCCACTTGCCCAGCAGAGGGGATTGTGGGAAAGATTTTAAGGAAGCCACAGGACTGGATACATTCTCCAGGACCTTCTGTCCAGTGAACAACAATAGATTATCAATTAGTTCCCACAGCAGATCATTCCCATAAACATTTATTAAGTATCTACTGTATGCCATGCACTTTCCATTCCTATTAAGTGGAGCTAATCATACTATCGATGTCACAGCATTACTGCATAAGGATTAAATGAGATGGTATATGTGGTAAGCTGCATGAGGTTCCCCCAAAGACCGTGTCCGAATCCTCAGCACCTGTGAATATGTTACTTGACATGGGAAAGAGGGCTTTGCACCTGTGGTTAAAGATCTGGAGCTGGAAAGATTTTCCTGGATTATGGTGGAGGGCTCATGTAATCACAAGGGTCCTTATAAAAAGAGGGAAGCAAGAGGATCAGAGTCAGAGAGAGAAAATGGAAGGATGGAAACAGGTCAGAGATGAAAGAGTCTACATTACTTCGACATCTTTGAAGATGGAGGAAGAGCCCATGAGCCAAGGAGTGTAAGTGGCCTCTAGAAGCTAGAAAAAGCAAAGAAATGGATTCTTCCCTAGAGCCTCCGGAAGGAACACAGCCCTGCCTGCCAACACCTTAAGCTTAGCCCATTGAAAAAGCACACTCCAGACTTCTGCTCTCCAGAACTATAAAGAAATCAGTTTATGTTATTTTAAGGCACTAAGTTTGTGCAATTTCTTTCAGTACTAATATGAAATTAACATAGTATGTGTAAAATGTTAAATATAGAGCCTGATACTTAATAAGCCCTCAGTAAAGGTGGTTGTGGCAGTATTGGTTCTTACCAGGGTTAAATCTTAGGTGCTAGATTTTGGCTGCAGAGAAAGAAATAAACCCCCTTAACTCATTCAAAAACCTTTATCAAAGGTTTGGGGTCACAGTGGTCTGTAGTCCAGACTCTGGAATCAGACTACCTGCATTCAACTTCACCTCAACCTTTTGCTACATATGTGATCTTGAGCAAGTTACTTCACCTCTCTTCATGTTTTCTCGTGTCTGCATCACAGGACTGTCATGACAAGGGAGTGGGAACGTGCAGGTAAAACTAGGCTTCTGCTAGGAGGTGGGAACATCATGAACAAGACAAACTCTACTCTTGGGGAGCTCACAGTGCAGGGAGAAAGACGTGGTCACAGATGCCCCCTGGATGATGTGGTGACTGATATGGCAGAGTTCGGGGCACTCTGTAAACATAGTAGGAACCCTCAGTTGAGGGAGAGCTTCCTGAAGGTAGTACTGAGCTAAGGCTTTGAGAGATAAGAACGAATTAGCCATGAGAAGGAAGATAAGGAGGGCATTCTGAGCAGAGGTAGGGGCTGGTTAACTGATCAACTACCATCTCTAGTATCTTAGTCTGTTTGAGCAGCTGTAACAAAAGAACACAGGCTGTGTGGCTTATAAACAACAGAAATCTATTTCTCACAATTCTGGAGGCTAGGAAGTCCAAGATCAAGGTGCTGGCACATTCAGTGTCTGGTGAGAGCCCTCTTACTTGTTCATAAGCAGCTCTTCCCCCTGTAACCTCATATGGCAGAAGGGACGAGGGAGCTCTCTGAGTTCTTTTATAGGGGCACCAGTCCCATAGTGAGGGCCCCACCCCCATGACCTGATCACCACCCATAGTCCTACCTCTGAATACCCTCACATTGGGGAAATTGGTGCCAACATATGACATTGTAGGGGAGAGAATACAGACATTCAGTCTATAGCATCTAGGCTCTTGGGAGAAGGAAGAAGATGCAGAAAAGAAAGACTTGGGACAAGTATGCTGACAAACTACAGCTTCCCTATAACTCTGACCTCTAGCCTTGGGCCACCTTAGAGGGCAGCATGAGAACACTGACCACTAGGGAAAGGGGAAGGAGGAAGCAGGGAGCACTGTCCAGGGAATCTCTGCCCACTGCCATCTCATGGTCTGGCTTTATGCAAAGCATTTCTCTGCTCTGGGACTCTGTTTCCCCTTGTGTAGAATGAAGGAATTAGACGAGGATTTCTCACGGGCACAGAAGCCCTGTAATTGTCAGCTGCCCCTAATTCATGGTTAAGTCTTCTTGCCAGCTCCCAGTCCCCATTAGTACTTCAATCTTCTATGACTTGTAGACTTTCTCAAAAGCCAGAAAACACCTACAGAAGGGCCATCAGAGCCTTCACAGCCACGGCATCAATGAAGGTGCACATGTAGGGGTGTGTGTGTGTGTGTGTGTGTGTGTGTGTTGGGGGTGCTTTGGAAACCAGCCTTAGTGTGCAGGTCTTCTCTGCCTTTCAAGTGAATCTCCAAACTGATGGTTTTTGGAGGGAGGGCTGAGCTTGGTAGCCCAGAAGGAAATAGCTATTAACTCTTCCCATCCCGTGTCCAGCCTCACCAGTAATATCTGAAGCATCTGAGGATAACAGAGGGGTTGCATCTCATTTCTATAACCTCATAAGGAAAACGAAATCTGAGTGCTTCAGATTCCTTCCCACCACCTCCAGAAAAGGCTTGTATTCATTTCATCCTCTAGCTGACATCCTGGGGGCAGAATCGGAGATCCTGGACCCATGAAGTCCTGAAGTTAATCTACTTTGGCTTTTGTAGTTATGTGAGCTGATAAATCACCCCCACCAGTTAGATTTCTGTCACTTCCATCCCAAAGCTCCCTAACTGACCCAGTCCCCAAAGGAAACTGCATACCTTCTTCTTAGAAATATTTCTTGAGACTAAGACATTACAGCCCTTAGTAATAGCCCAAGATCCAGAGCCTTTGCAGACAAAAATGCCGAACTCTGTCTAATTTTTTTTCTGGTTTTACTGCAACACTTTATTTCCTTCCCACAATGATGCATTGCTGGGGCCAAACGTTCTCACACGACAGAAGAAGACCAAAATTTGTCATCTCTTCAAGAACTGAGAATTGCATACAAAAACCTTACATAAATCAAAAAGAGGAATAAATATACAGGCGTGAATGCAAACCATTTTTCAACTCAAGGCAAGTAACAACCCACAGTATTCTGACAGAAAAACATTAGTTAAGAAAAGAAAATGGAGAAGGGGCACCTGGCTGTCCCAGTCAGTGGAACATGTGACTCTTTATCTCAGGGTTGTGTGAGCCCCACATTAGGTGTAGAGATTACTTAAAATAAATTTTTTAGAGACACCAGGGTGGCTCAGTTAGTTAAGCATCTGCCTTCAGTTCAGGTCATGATCCCAGGGTCCTGGGATAGAGTCCTGCCTAGGGCTCCCTGCTCAGCAAGGTGTCTGCTTCTCTCTCTACCTCTGCCTCCCCTCACCCCTGCTTTGCGCACTCTCTCTCTCTCTGACAAATAAATAAATACAATCGTTTTAAAAAATAAATAAATAAAATCTAGGACAAAAGGAAGGAAGGGAGGGAGGAACAGAGGGAGAGAGGGAGGAAAGGAAGGAGGGAGGGAGAAAGGAAAGAAAATTGGTCCTTGAGGCTCAGACTTTCCCAACCCTGTCAGACGGGCAGGACAGAAATGACAACGGAGTATGTGATGGTCCCAGTAGAGAGCACCGTGTTAGCATAGAGGTCACACTTCATGATGGAGTTGAAAGTGGTCTCGAGGGTCCACAGGACTCCATACCCAGGACAGAGGGTTAGAAGAGTGCCTACAGGCAGTGGAATTACTCGTTGCCAATGGTGATCTCCATTTGACAGGCATCTCCAAGCTCTTCTCTGGAGAAGAGGATGACACAGCGCCGGCCACCTCCTGTTCCAAGTCCAAGGCTACATAGCACGGCTTCTCCGCGGTGTCACGCAGGACTTCCCGCTGGGCAGTGGTGCTGACGCTGTAGCCATGCTCCCAGAAGATCCTCATGAAGTAGTCTAGACACAGGATGGCATGGGCCTGGTACACCCTCATTGATGGGATGGGGGCAGTGTGGGTGACTCCGTCTCCAGACTCCATGACAGTATCCCAGGGCAGCCAGACATGTACAGGGACACCCGGATGGCCACATACATGGCTAAAGTGTGAATAGTCTTGAACGAACATGGGCCCGGCAAGGGGAACAGCCATTGCCAAGGCCCTACTCTACTGTGCCTCTGGCACATCTGAGAATGGCAAAGCGACCAGCGCTGGGAGTGGAGGGAGTGATGAAAAGTGGGCTCAGAGACGTAGTGAAGGCTCCACAGGGCACAGCCTCCTGGCTAAGACTTTGGCTAACCTTACCTCGAGTTAAATGGGGATCACCAGGGGCGCCTGGGTGGCTCAGTTGGTTAAGCGACTGCCTTCGGCCCAGGTCATGATCCAGGAGACCCGGGATCGGGTCCCACATCGGGCTCCCTGCTCTGCGGGAAGCCTGCTTCTCCCTCTCTCACTCGCCCTGCTTGTGTTCCCTCTCTGGCTGTATTTCTCTCTGTCAAATAAATAAAATCTTAAATAAAAGGGGGGGGGCTCACCAGTCTGTTGAAAGTCAAAGAGGATGTGTTCTGCCTTCTCCCCTGGGCAGCTGGCCACAGGTACCTCTTTTTCTCCATTCTTAGCAGGCTGGGTTCCCCCAGGGGGCTCCTCCTCCAAGATGCTAAATTTGAATAATCCCAAAGATTTCCCTGTGTTACCCTAGTTGGGGAAGGAGGTGAATAGCTACTCCTTGCAGCTTTTCCCTCCCTATACAATTCCAGGAGCCTAGGTAGCTCTGTAATTTAAGCATCCAACTCTTGGTTTCAGCTCAGGTCATGATCCCAGGTCTTGGTATTGAACCCTGAACCCCACGGTCTCCTTGCTCAATGGGGAATCTGCTTCTCTCTCTCTCTCTCCCTCTGCCCCTCCTTCCTACTGGTTCTCTTTCTATCTCTAAAATAAATAAATAAAATCTTTATAAAAAATAAAATAAAGCGTCTAACTCCACATTTATTATATTCAAAGATACATGCAAACATCATCAGACATTTTTGGAACATTTCCATGACCTTGAAGAAACCCTATGCCCTTTTGCCATTATTCTGTACCTGCCCCCCATCACCAGCCCTCAGCACACACTAATCTCTCTACCTCCATAGATGTGCCTATTCTGGCTATTTCATATTAATTGAGGTCACACATATGTAACCTTTTCTGCCTGGCTTCTTTCACTTAGCATACTGTTTTCAAGGTCCATCCATGTGGTAGTGCAGATGAAAACTTCATTCCTTCTTATAGCCAAATAATGTTCCAGTGTGTGGACATACTCCATTTGGGTATCCATTCATCTCCCTTTTGAGTTAATTCAATCTTGAAGCTATTAGGAAAAATACCCACTATGAACATTCATGCACAAGGGTTTTTTGTTGTTGTTGTTGTTTTTTAAAGATTTTATCTATTTATTTGACAGGGTGAAACACAGCCAGAGAGGGAACACAAGCAGAGGGACTGAGAGAGGGAGAAGCAGGCTTCCCGCCAAGCAGGGAGCCCAATGTGGGGCTCGATCCCGGGTCTCCGGGATCATGACCTGAGCCGAAAGCAGTCGCTTAACCAACTGAGCCACCCAGGCGCCCCCACAAGGGTTTTTTTTAAGATTTTATTTATTTATTTGACAGAGAGATCACAAATAGGCAGAGAGGCAGGCAGAGAGAGAGGAGGAAGCAGGCTCCCTGCTGAGCAGAAAGCCCAATGTGGGACTCGATCCTAGGACCCCGAGATCATGACCTGAGCCGAAGGCAGAGGCTTAACCCACTGAGCCACGCAGGCGCCCCTATGCACAAGTTTTTGTAAGGATATGCATTTTCATCTCTCTTGGGTATGTACCTAGGAGTGGAATGGGTGGGTCATATAGGAGCTCTGTGTTCAATCATTTGAGGAATTTGTATATATAATATTTATATATGTAAGTTTTAATACAGTTCTTAATGTTGCCAAAGAACTGACATTTATCTTTTTAAATGGTCATTTTATAATCTACTGAGTTTAATATTTTTTTAGATTTTTTTTTATTTGAGAGAGAGAGAACATGAGGAGGGGAGCAGCAGAGGGAGAATGGGGTTCAATCACAGGACCCTGAGGTCATGACCTGAGCTAAAGGCAGATGCTTAATCCACTGAACTACCCAGGTACCCCTGGATTTAATATTCTTTTTTTTAAAGATTTTATTTATTTGTATTTGATACAGAGAGAGAGAGAGATCACAGGTAGACAGAGAGGCAGGCAGAGAGAGAGGGGGAAGCAGACTCCCTGCTGAGCAGACAGCCCGATGTGGGACTCGATCCCAGGACCCTGAGATCATGACCTGAGCCGAAGGCAGAGGCTTACCCTCTGAGCCACCCAGGCGCCCCTGGATTTAATATTCTTAATGTAATTATTTTCTAATTTGATAAATAGTGCCTAGACTTCTTTTTTGTTAATTTAAATAATGCTGCTTTGAGGGGTGCCTGGCTGCTTCAGTCGGAAGAGCATGCAACTCTAGATCTCAGGGCCATGAGTTCAAGCCCCACATTGGGTGTAGAGATCACTAAAAAAATAAACTTTAAAAAACAATGCTGCTGTAAAAATCTTTACATGTGTAGGCTTTTTGTCCTTTTAGATGTGGGTTCCTCAATCTCTACCCTATAGAATTTGGGGCCAGACCATTCCTTATCGGGGTCAGGGGAGTAGAGTCAGGGAGGCTCACCAAAGCAGTTGCTGTGTCTGCAAAAGAGGGGTCCTTACACACAGGGAGAGAATGGCTTCTTTCTGCTGCTCGCACACATACAGGGGGCGCTGTTCACACCACAGTCCCTGGGGAGGGCTGCACAGTGCATATCCCGCCAGGCAGACACTGTGAATGCAGCAGCCTCTAGGTTAGTGGGGGTCACTCTGAAGGACTAGCTCCTAGTGGTTTGGATCCTGCAGGCTCTGAAAATGGAGAAGGGGAGGCAGGGAGGGAGGGAAGGAGCAGAAAACAGAGAAAGGACGCAGGAAGAGAGAGAGGGAGCTGCCCACGCCCGGAGGGTCACACTCATGAATGGCCTGGAGTGGGCACTCGTGAGGCCGAGATCATGAATGGCTGCTCCAGGACATCCACGTGAGGGATATTAATAGAGCTGTTGGAGGATAGGACACTCTGTGCTTGGGGAGGGTCAGGCAGGAGCAGGGCCAGGGTGCGGGAAGTGGCTCAGTGACTTTCCCACCATGGGAAGTGGGGGAGGCGCTGGCAGGGTGCCAAAAGCTTCTGGTTGGCTTTTCACCCTTGACATTCCTCCCCAGTGAAGGGGGCTGTCCCCATGTGGGCTCAGAGCTCCAGGCCCTTGGAAGCTAGCTACACCCTCCTCGACATGTTTGGGGACCTGTCCCTGAGAGTGGAGCCATGTTCTCTCATTTAAAAGGGAATGATGTGAGGGACTGGAAAAGAAGCCAGGGTGTGACAGGAAAGCCAGGGTGTGACAGGAAAGTCAGATAGGGACATCATTCTAGGTTACACAGTCCCCCCCTCAAAATTCATGTCCACCAGAACCTCAGAATAGGACTTTATTTGGAAATAGGATCTTTGCAGATGTAATTAGTTCAGATGAGATCATGCTGGAATAGGGTGAGCCCTAAGTCCCACATGAGTGGTCTCCTTGTAAGAAGAGAAGAGACACTCAGAGGAGCAGGGGGTCTACAAGCCAAGGGTTTCCAGCAGCCACCAGAAGCTGGAAGAGGCAAGGGAGATCCTCCCCTAGAGCCTGCAGAGAGAGCACGACCCTGCCAACACCTTGATTTCAGACTTCCAGCTTCCAGAACCCGGCTGTATTGTGGCAGCCCCAGGATCCTGAGCATCTTGTATTGACAAGGGGAGTTTTGTCTGGGCTGCCGTGCCCTAGGGTTTATGCCAACATCTCTGGGAGACTTAGCCTTTAATGGGGCACCATTGAGGAGCAAGGTAGGGTTCGGTTGACCTGGGGGTCAACCTGCCTATGTTTCTGTCCCATCTCCTCCCACTGTGGCGGATGGCTACGAGATCTCCCGCATGATGTGCTCTTCCCACGATGGGACTTTAACTCTCCTTCCCCTTGAAAGGGGGTCCACGCGCCCTCCTCCTGAATCTGGGCAGGCTCGTGATTATGACAGAAGCTAACATTGACTTCGCAGTCTGGGTCATGGAAGGTGAAGCAGCTTCTGCTTTGCCCACCAGAACACTTGTGCTGGAGGACTGAGCCATGAGGAAGCCCAGACTGGCCCACCTGGAGAAACCCGGAAGCCGCGTGGAGAGAGAGAAAGGTCTGGCCAGCCCGAACTGCTCCAGCAATAGCCGCCATCTGTCCACAGGGGCATCAACAACCATGAACTGAAACCACACAAGTCCTTCCCAAACTCTCGACCCACAGAAACGATAGAGAGAACACAACAATTGGGGTTCCTGAGCCACTAAGTTTGGGGAGATTTATCACGCAGTAACCAAATGCTAGCCGTGTACCTGGGCAAGCGACTTTAGCCTCCCTTTGCCTCGTCTATAATAACAACACCTACCTCATGGGGTGGTGGAAAGATTGAATGAAATAATATATGTAAGGGATGCCTGGGTGTCTCAGTCAGTTGGGTGTCTGCCTTCAGCTCAGACCATGATCCTGGGATCCTAGGATTGAGCCCCACATCAGGCTTCCTGCTCAGCAAGAAGTCTACTTCTCTCTCTGTCCCTCCTTGATTGGGCTCTCTCTCACTCTCTCTCTCTCAAGTAAATAAAATATTAAAAATTTAAAAATTAAAGAATATATATGTAAGATGTTTATCACGGGACCTGCACAAAGCAAACACTCAATTCAAATGATTAAGCACACCTATTACTTTTAGAATTACTATATATAACTACCACGGAGAAATCAGTTGTACCCATTTTGGGGGGAAGGAAAACTGATCCTCCAGTCCCAGTCGAGCCTTCAGAGACTGCAGCCCCTGTTGACATCCTGCTGGTAATCACCAGGCTCAGTCACCCCAAATTCTTCATCCATAGAACCTGTGGGCTCATCAATGCCTAGTTCTTAAGTCAGTAAGTTTGGGCTGCTGACATAATATATATTTTAATAATTTCCTTTCCTTCCTTCCCTCCTTCCTTCCTTCCTTCCTTCCTTCCTTCCTTCCTTCCTTCCTTCCTTCCTTCTTCCCTCCCTCCCC